>OU343160.1:167527849-167816737 GCA_910595825.1 Philhelius pedissequus
CAGTCTGTCAGTCTGTCAGTCTGTCAGTCTGTCAGTCTGTCAGTCTGTCAGTCTGTCAGTCTGTCAGTCTGTCAGTCTGTCAGTCTGTCAGTCTGTCAGTCTGTCAGTCTGTCAGTCTGTCAGTCTGTCAGTCTGTCAGTCTGTCAGTCTGTCAGTCTGTCAGTCTGTCAGTCTGTCAGTCTGTCAGTCTGTCAGTCTGTCAGTCTGTCAGTCTGTCAGTCTGTCAGTCTGTCAGTCTGTCAGTCTGTCAGTCTGTCAGTCTGTCAGTCTGTCAGTCTGTCAGTCTGTCAGTCTGTCAGTCTGTCAGTCTGTCAGTCTGTCAGTCTGTCAGTCTGTCAGTCTGTCAGTCTGTCAGTCTGTCAGTCTGTCAGTCTGTCAGTCTGTCAGTCTGTCAGTCTGTCAGTCTGTCAGTCTGTCAGTCTGTCAGTCTGTCAGTCTGTCAGTCTGTCAGTCTGTCAGTCTGTCAGTCTGTCAGTCTGTCAGTCTGTCAGTCTGTCAGTCTGTCAGTCTGTCAGTCTGTCAGTCTGTCAGTCTGTCAGTCTGTCAGTCTGTCAGTCTGTCAGTCTGTCAGTCTGTCAGTCTGTCAGTCTGTCAGTCTGTCAGTCTGTCAGTCTGTCAGTCTGTCAGTCTGTCAGTCTGTCAGTCTGTCAGTCTGTCAGTCTGTCAGTCTGTCAGTCTGTCAGTCTGTCAGTCTGTCAGTCTGTCAGTCTGTCAGTCTGTCAGTCTGTCAGTCTGTCAGTCTGTCAGTCTGTCAGTCTGTCAGTCTGTCAGTCTGTCAGTCTGTCAGTCTGTCAGTCTGTCAGTCTGTCAGTCTGTCAGTCTGTCAGTCTGTCAGTCTGTCAGTCTGTCAGTCTGTCAGTCTGTCAGTCTGTCAGTCTGTCAGTCTGTCAGTCTGTCAGTCTGTCAGTCTGTCAGTCTGTCAGTCTGTCAGTCTGTCAGTCTGTCAGTCTGTCAGTCTGTCAGTCTGTCAGTCTGTCAGTCTGTCAGTCTGTCAGTCTGTCAGTCTGTCAGTCTGTCAGTCTGTCAGTCTGTCAGTCTGTCAGTCTGTCAGTCTGTCAGTCTGTCAGTCTGTCAGTCTGTCAGTCTGTCAGTCTGTCAGTCTGTCAGTCTGTCAGTCTGTCTGTCAGTCTGTCAGTCTGTCAGTCTGTCAGTCTGTCAGTCTGTCAGTCTGTCAGTCTGTCAGTCTGTCAGTCTGTCAGTCTGTCAGTCTGTCAGTCTGTCAGTCTGTCAGTCTGTCAGTCTGTCAGTCTGTCAGTCTGTCAGTCTGTCAGTCTGTCAGTCTGTCAGTCTGTCAGTCTGTCAGTCTGTCAGTCTGTCAGTCTGTCAGTCTGTCAGTCTGTCAGTCTGTCAGTCTGTCAGTCTGTCAGTCTGTCAGTCAGTCTGTCAGTCTGTCAGTCTGTCAGTCTGTCAGTCTGTCAGTCTGTCAGTCTGTCAGTCTGTCAGTCTGTCAGTCTGTCAGTCTGTCAGTCTGTCAGTCTGTCAGTCTGTCAGTCTGTCAGTCTGTCAGTCTGTCAGTCTGTCAGTCTGTCAGTCTGTCAGTCTGTCAGTCTGTCAGTCTGTCAGTCTGTCAGTCTGTCAGTCTGTCAGTCTGTCAGTCTGTCAGTCTGTCAGTCTGTCAGTCTGTCAGTCTGTCAGTCTGTCAGTCTGTCAGTCTGTCAGTCTGTCAGTCTGTCAGTCTGTCAGTCTGTCAGTCTGTCAGTCTGTCAGTCTGTCAGTCTGTCAGTCTGTCAGTCTGTCAGTCTGTCAGTCTGTCAGTCTGTCAGTCTGTCAGTCTGTCAGTCTGTCAGTCTGTCAGTCTGTCAGTCTGTCAGTCTGTCAGTCTGTCAGTCTGTCAGTCTGTCTGTCAGTCTGTCAGTCTGTCAGTCTGTCAGTCTGTCAGTCTGTCAGTCTGTCAGTCTGTCAGTCTGTCAGTCTGTCAGTCTGTCGTCTGTCAGTCTGTCAGTCTGTCAGTCTGTCAGTCTGTCAGTCTGTCAGTCTGTCAGTCTGTCAGTCTGTCAGTCTGTCAGTCTGTCAGTCTGTCAGTCTGTCAGTCTGTCAGTCTGTCAGTCTGTCAGTCTGTCAGTCTGTCAGTCTGTCAGTCTGTCAGTCTGTCAGTCTGTCAGTCTGTCAGTCTGTCAGTCTGTCAGTCTGTCAGTCTGTCAGTCTGTCAGTCTGTCAGTCTGTCAGTCTGTCAGTCTGTCAGTCTGTCAGTCTGTCAGTCTGTCAGTCTGTCAGTCTGTCAGTCTGTCAGTCTGTCAGTCTGTCAGTCTGTCAGTCTGTCAGTCTGTCAGTCTGTCAGTCTGTCAGTCTGTCAGTCTGTCAGTCTGTCAGTCTGTCAGTCTGTCAGTCTGTCAGTCTGTCAGTCTGTCAGTCTGTCAGTCTGTCAGTCTGTCAGTCTGTCAGTCTGTCAGTCTGTCAGTCTGTCAGTCTGTCAGTCTGTCAGTCTGTCAGTCTGTCAGTCTGTCAGTCTGTCAGTCTGTCAGTCTGTCAGTCTGTCAGTCTGTCAGTCTGTCAGTCTGTCAGTCTGTCAGTCTGTCAGTCTGTCAGTCTGTCAGTCTGTCAGTCTGTCAGTCTGTCAGTCTGTCAGTCTGTCAGTCTGTCAGTCTGTCAGTCTGTCAGTCTGTCAGTCTGTCAGTCTGTCAGTCTGTCAGTCTGTCAGTAGTCTGTCAGTCTGTCAGTCTGTCAGTCTGTCAGTCTGTCAGTCTGTCAGTCTGTCAGTCTGTCAGTCTGTCAGTCTGTCAGTCTGTCAGTCTGTCAGTCTGTCAGTCTGTCAGTCTGTCAGTCTGTCAGTCTGTCAGTCTGTCAGTCTGTCAGTCTGTCAGTCTGTCAGTCTGTCAGTCTGTCAGTCTGTCAGTCTGTCAGTCTGTCAGTCTGTCAGTCTGTCAGTCTGTCAGTCTGTCAGTCTGTCAGTCTGTCAGTCTGTCAGTCTGTCAGTCTGTCAGTCTGTCAGTCTGTCAGTCTGTCAGTCTGTCAGTCTGTCAGTCTGTCAGTCTGTCAGTCTGTCAGTCTGTCAGTCTGTCAGTCTGTCAGTCTGTCAGTCTGTCAGTCTGTCAGTCTGTCAGTCTGTCAGTCTGTCAGTCTGTCAGTCTGTCAGTCTGTCAGTCTGTCAGTCTGTCAGTCTGTCAGTCTGTCAGTCTGTCAGTCTGTCAGTCTGTCAGTCTGTCAGTCAGTCTGTCAGTCTGTCAGTCTGTCAGTCTGTCAGTCTGTCAGTCTGTCAGTCTGTCAGTCTGTCAGTCTGTCAGTCTGTCAGTCTGTCAGTCTGTCAGTCTGTCTGTCAGTCTGTCAGTCTGTCAGTCTGTCAGTCTGTCAGTCTGTCAGTCTGTCAGTCTGTCAGTCTGTCAGTCTGTCAGTCTGTCAGTCTGTCAGTCTGTCAGTCTGTCAGTCTGTCAGTCTGTCAGTCTGTCAGTCTGTCAGTCTGTCAGTCTGTCAGTCTGTCAGTCTGTCAGTCTGTCAGTCTGTCAGTCTGTCAGTCTGTCAGTCTGTCAGTCTGTCAGTCTGTCAGTCTGTCAGTCTGTCAGTCTGTCAGTCTGTCAGTCTGTCAGTCTGTCAGTCTGTCAGTCTGTCAGTCTGTCAGTCTGTCAGTCTGTCAGTCTGTCAGTCTGTCAGTCTGTCAGTCTGTCAGTCTGTCAGTCTGTCAGTCTGTCAGTCTGTCAGTCTGTCAGTCTGTCAGTCTGTCAGTCTGTCAGTCTGTCAGTCTGTCAGTCTGTCAGTCTGTCAGTCTGTCAGTCTGTCAGTCTGTCAGTCTGTCAGTCTGTCAGTCTGTCAGTCTGTCAGTCTGTCAGTCTGTCAGTCTGTCAGTCTGTCAGTCTGTCAGTCTGTCAGTCTGTCAGTCTGTCAGTCTGTCAGTCTGTCAGTCTGTCAGTCTGTCTGTCAGTCTGTCAGTCTGTCAGTCTGTCAGTCTGTCAGTCTGTCAGTCTGTCAGTCTGTCAGTCTGTCAGTCTGTCAGTCTGTCAGTCTGTCAGTCTGTCAGTCTGTCAGTCTGTCAGTCTGTCAGTCTGTCAGTCTGTCAGTCTGTCAGTCTGTCAGTCTGTCAGTCTGTCAGTCTGTCAGTCTGTCAGTCTGTCAGTCTGTCAGTCTGTCAGTCTGTCAGTCTGTCAGTCTGTCAGTCTGTCAGTCTGTCAGTCTGTCAGTCTGTCAGTCTGTCAGTCTGTCAGTCTGTCAGTCTGTCAGTCTGTCAGTCTGTCAGTCTGTCAGTCTGTCAGTCTGTCAGTCTGTCAGTCTGTCAGTCTGTCAGTCTGTCAGTCTGTCAGTCTGTCAGTCTGTCAGTCTGTCAGTCTGTCAGTCTGTCAGTCTGTCAGTCTGTCAGTCTGTCAGTCTGTCAGTCTGTCAGTCTGTCAGTCTGTCAGTCTGTCAGTCTGTCAGTCTGTCAGTCTGTCAGTCTGTCAGTCTGTCAGTCTGTCAGTCTGTCAGTCTGTCAGTCTGTCAGTCTGTCAGTCTGTCAGTCTGTCAGTCTGTCAGTCTGTCAGTCTGTCAGTCTGTCAGTCTGTCAGTCTGTCAGTCTGTCAGTCTGTCAGTCTGTCAGTCTGTCAGTCTGTCAGTCTGTCAGTCTGTCAGTCTGTCAGTCTGTCAGTCTGTCAGTCTGTCAGTCTGTCAGTCTGTCAGTCTGTCAGTCTGTCAGTCTGTCAGTCTGTCAGTCTGTCAGTCTGTCAGTCTGTCAGTCTGTCAGTCTGTCAGTCTGTCAGTCTGTCAGTCTGTCAGTCTGTCAGTCTGTCAGTCTGTCAGTCTGTCAGTCTGTCAGTCTGTCAGTCTGTCAGTCTGTCAGTCTGTCAGTCTGTCAGTCTGTCAGTCTGTCAGTCTGTCAGTCTGTCAGTCTGTCAGTCTGTCAGTCTGTCAGTCTGTCAGTCTGTCAGTCTGTCAGTCTGTCAGTCTGTCAGTCTGTCAGTCTGTCAGTCTGTCAGTCTGTCAGTCTGTCAGTCTGTCAGTCTGTCAGTCTGTCAGTCTGTCAGTCTGTCAGTCTGTCAGTCTGTCAGTCTGTCAGTCTGTCAGTCTGTCAGTCTGTCAGTCTGTCAGTCTGTCAGTCTGTCAGTCTGTCAGTCTGTCAGTCTGTCAGTCTGTCAGTCTGTCAGTCTGTCAGTCTGTCAGTCTGTCAGTCTGTCAGTCTGTCAGTCTGTCAGTCTGTCAGTCTGTCAGTCAGTCTGTCAGTCTGTCAGTCTGTCAGTCTGTCAGTCTGTCAGTCTGTCAGTCTGTCAGTCTGTCAGTCTGTCAGTCTGTCAGTCTGTCAGTCTGTCAGTCTGTCAGTCTGTCAGTCTGTCAGTCTGTCAGTCTGTCAGTCTGTCAGTCTGTCAGTCTGTCAGTCTGTCAGTCGTCTGTCAGTCTGTCAGTCTGTCAGTCTGTCAGTCTGTCAGTCTGTCAGTCTGTCAGTCTGTCAGTCTGTCAGTCTGTCAGTCTGTCAGTCTGTCAGTCTGTCAGTCTGTCAGTCTGTCAGTCTGTCAGTCTGTCAGTCTGTCAGTCTGTCAGTCTGTCAGTCTGTCAGTCTGTCAGTCTGTCAGTCTGTCAGTCTGTCAGTCTGTCAGTCTGTCAGTCTGTCAGTCTGTCAGTCTGTCAGTCTGTCAGTCTGTCAGTCTGTCAGTCTGTCAGTCTGTCAGTCTGTCAGTCTGTCAGTCTGTCAGTCTGTCAGTCTGTCAGTCTGTCAGTCTGTCAGTCTGTCAGTCTGTCAGTCTGTCAGTCTGTCAGTCTGTCAGTCTGTCAGTCTGTCAGTCTGTCAGTCTGTCAGTCTGTCAGTCTGTCAGTCTGTCAGTCTGTCAGTCTGTCAGTCTGTCAGTCTGTCAGTCTGTCAGTCTGTCAGTCTGTCAGTCTGTCAGTCTGTCAGTCTGTCAGTCTGTCAGTCTGTCAGTCTGTCAGTCTGTCAGTCTGTCAGTCTGTCAGTCTGTCAGTCTGTCAGTCTGTCAGTCTGTCAGTCTGTCAGTCTGTCAGTCTGTCAGTCTGTCAGTCTGTCAGTCTGTCAGTCTGTCAGTCTGTCAGTCTGTCAGTCTGTCAGTCTGTCAGTCTGTCAGTCTGTCAGTCTGTCAGTCTGTCAGTCTGTCAGTCTGTCAGTCTGTCAGTCTGTCAGTCTGTCAGTCTGTCAGTCTGTCAGTCTGTCAGTCTGTCAGTCTGTCAGTCTGTCAGTCTGTCAGTCTGTCAGTCTGTCAGTCTGTCAGTCTGTCAGTCTGTCAGTCTGTCAGTCTGTCAGTCTGTCAGTCTGTCAGTCTGTCAGTCTGTCAGTCTGTCAGTCTGTCAGTCTGTCAGTCTGTCAGTCTGTCAGTCTGTCAGTCTGTCAGTCTGTCAGTCTGTCAGTCTGTCAGTCTGTCAGTCTGTCAGTCTGTCAGTCTGTCAGTCTGTCAGTCTGTCAGTCTGTCAGTCTGTCAGTCTGTCAGTCTGTCAGTCTGTCAGTCTGTCAGTCTGTCAGTCTGTCAGTCTGTCAGTCTGTCAGTCTGTCAGTCTGTCAGTCTGTCAGTCTGTCAGTCTGTCAGTCTGTCAGTCTGTCAGTCTGTCAGTCTGTCAGTCTGTCAGTCTGTCAGTCTGTCAGTCTGTCAGTCTGTCAGTCTGTCAGTCTGTCAGTCTGTCAGTCTGTCAGTCTGTCAGTCTGTCAGTCTGTCAGTCTGTCAGTCTGTCAGTCTGTCAGTCTGTCAGTCTGTCAGTCTGTCAGTCTGTCAGTCTGTCAGTCTGTCAGTCTGTCAGTCTGTCAGTCTGTCAGTCTGTCAGTCTGTCAGTCTGTCAGTCTGTCAGTCTGTCAGTCTGTCAGTCTGTCAGTCTGTCAGTCTGTCAGTCTGTCAGTCTGTCAGTCTGTCAGTCTGTCAGTCTGTCAGTCTGTCAGTCTGTCAGTCTGTCAGTCTGTCTGTCAGTCTGTCAGTCTGTCAGTCTGTCAGTCTGTCAGTCTGTCAGTCTGTCAGTCTGTCAGTCTGTCAGTCTGTCAGTCTGTCAGTCTGTCAGTCTGTCAGTCTGTCAGTCTGTCAGTCTGTCAGTCTGTCAGTCTGTCAGTCTGTCAGTCTGTCAGTCTGTCAGTCTGTCAGTCTGTCAGTCTGTCAGTCTGTCAGTCTGTCAGTCTGTCAGTCTGTCAGTCTGTCAGTCTGTCAGTCTGTCAGTCTGTCTGTCAGTCTGTCAGTCTGTCAGTCTGTCAGTCTGTCAGTCTGTCAGTCTGTCAGTCTGTCAGTCTGTCAGTCTGTCAGTCTGTCAGTCTGTCAGTCTGTCAGTCTGTCAGTCTGTCAGTCTGTCAGTCTGTCAGTCTGTCAGTCTGTCAGTCTGTCAGTCTGTCAGTCTGTCAGTCTGTCAGTCTGTCAGTCTGTCAGTCTGTCAGTCTGTCAGTCTGTCAGTCTGTCAGTCTGTCAGTCTGTCAGTCTGTCAGTCTGTCAGTCTGTCAGTCTGTCAGTCTGTCAGTCTGTCAGTCTGTCAGTCTGTCAGTCTGTCAGTCTGTCAGTCTGTCAGTCTGTCAGTCTGTCAGTCTGTCAGTCTGTCAGTCTGTCAGTCTGTCAGTCTGTCAGTCTGTCAGTCTGTCAGTCTGTCAGTCTGTCAGTCTGTCAGTCTGTCAGTCTGTCAGTCTGTCAGTCTGTCAGTCTGTCAGTCTGTCAGTCTGTCAGTCTCTGTCAGTCTGTCAGTCTGTCAGTCTGTCTGTCAGTCTGTCAGTCTGTCAGTCTGTCAGTCTGTCAGTCTGTCAGTCTGTCAGTCTGTCAGTCTGTCAGTCTGTCAGTCTGTCAGTCTGTCAGTCTGTCAGTCTGTCAGTCTGTCAGTCTGTCAGTCTGTCAGTCTGTCAGTCTGTCAGTCTGTCAGTCTGTCAGTCTGTCAGTCTGTCAGTCTGTCAGTCTGTCAGTCTGTCAGTCTGTCAGTCTGTCAGTCTGTCAGTCTGTCAGTCTGTCAGTCTGTCAGTCTGTCAGTCTGTCAGTCTGTCAGTCTGTCAGTCTGTCAGTCTGTCAGTCTGTCAGTCTGTCAGTCTGTCAGTCTGTCAGTCTGTCAGTCTGTCAGTCTGTCAGTCTGTCAGTCTGTCAGTCTGTCAGTCTGTCAGTCTGTCAGTCTGTCAGTCTGTCAGTCTGTCAGTCTGTCAGTCTGTCAGTCTGTCAGTCTGTCAGTCTGTCAGTCTGTCAGTCTGTCAGTCTGTCAGTCTGTCAGTCTGTCAGTCTGTCAGTCTGTCAGTCTGTCAGTCTGTCAGTCTGTCAGTCTGTCAGTCTGTCAGTCTGTCAGTCTGTCAGTCTGTCAGTCTGTCAGTCTGTCAGTCTGTCAGTCTGTCAGTCTGTCAGTCTGTCAGTCTGTCAGTCTGTCAGTCTGTCAGTCTGTCAGTCTGTCAGTCTGTCAGTCTGTCAGTCTGTCAGTCTGTCAGTCTGTCAGTCTGTCAGTCTGTCAGTCTGTCAGTCTGTCAGTCTGTCAGTCTGTCAGTCTGTCAGTCTGTCAGTCTGTCAGTCTGTCAGTCTGTCAGTCTGTCAGTCTGTCAGTCTGTCAGTCTGTCAGTCTGTCAGTCTGTCAGTCTGTCAGTCTGTCAGTCTGTCAGTCTGTCAGTCTGTCAGTCTGTCAGTCTGTCAGTCTGTCAGTCTGTCAGTCTGTCAGTCTGTCAGTCTGTCAGTCTGTCAGTCTGTCAGTCTGTCAGTCTGTCAGTCTGTCAGTCTGTCAGTCTGTCAGTCTGTCAGTCTGTCAGTCTGTCAGTCTGTCAGTCTGTCAGTCTGTCAGTCTGTCAGTCTGTCAGTCTGTCAGTCTGTCAGTCTGTCAGTCTGTCAGTCTGTCAGTCTGTCAGTCTGTCAGTCTGTCAGTCTGTCAGTCTGTCAGTCTGTCAGTCTGTCAGTCTGTCAGTCTGTCAGTCTGTCAGTCTGTCAGTCTGTCAGTCTGTCAGTCTGTCAGTCTGTCAGTCTGTCAGTCTGTCAGTCTGTCAGTCTGTCAGTCTGTCAGTCTGTCAGTCTGTCAGTCTGTCAGTCTGTCAGTCTGTCAGTCTGTCAGTCTGTCAGTCTGTCAGTCTGTCAGTCTGTCAGTCTGTCAGTCTGTCAGTCTGTCAGTCTGTCAGTCTGTCAGTCTGTCAGTCTGTCAGTCTGTCAGTCTGTCAGTCTGTCAGTCTGTCAGTCTGTCAGTCTGTCAGTCTGTCAGTCTGTCAGTCTGTCAGTCTGTCAGTCTGTCAGTCTGTCAGTCTGTCAGTCTGTCAGTCTGTCAGTCTGTCAGTCTGTCAGTCTGTCAGTCTGTCAGTCTGTCAGTCTGTCAGTCTGTCAGTCTGTCAGTCTGTCAGTCTGTCAGTCTGTCAGTCTGTCAGTCTGTCAGTCTGTCAGTCTGTCAGTCTGTCAGTCTGTCAGTCTGTCAGTCTGTCAGTCTGTCAGTCTGTCAGTCTGTCAGTCTGTCAGTCTGTCAGTCTGTCAGTCTGTCAGTCTGTCAGTCTGTCAGTCTGTCAGTCTGTCAGTCTGTCAGTCTGTCAGTCTGTCAGTCTGTCAGTCTGTCAGTCTGTCAGTCTGTCAGTCTGTCAGTCTGTCAGTCTGTCAGTCTGTCAGTCTGTCAGTCTGTCAGTCTGTCAGTCTGTCAGTCTGTCAGTCTGTCAGTCTGTCAGTCTGTCAGTCTGTCAGTCTGTCAGTCTGTCAGTCTGTCAGTCTGTCAGTCTGTCAGTCTGTCAGTCTGTCAGTCTGTCAGTCTGTCAGTCTGTCAGTCTGCCAGTCTGTCAGTCTGTCAGTCTGTCAGTCTGCCAGTCTGTCAGTCTGTCAGTCTGTCAGTCTGTCAGTCTGTCAGTCTGTCAGTCTGTCAGTCTGTCAGTCTGTCAGTCTGTCAGTCTGTCAGTCTGTTAGTCTGTCAGTCTGTCAATCTGTCAGTCTGTCAGTCTGGCAGTCTGTCAGTCTGTCAGTCTGTCAGTCTGTCAGTCTGTCAGTCTGTCAGTCTGTCAGTCTGTCAGTCTGTCAGTCTGTCAGTCTGTCAGTCTGTCAGTCTGTCAGTCTGTCAGTCTGTCAGTCTGTCAGTCTGTCAGTCTGTCAGTCTGTCAGTCTGTCAATCTGTCAGTCTGTCAGTCTTTTGTCAGTCATTCATTTTGTAGAGCTATTTGCATTGGATATTTAAACGATTTTATGCTTATTTCACTTTTTTCTGATTCTCCTTGTGTTGAAAGCTTTTTATTATCACATATCTATAAATAAATATTAATTTTATATCTTATCATTCTAGTAACAATGGAAATGAAATGGATTTCTTAAAGTTACACATGTCTAACCATAAATTCTAATTTATAGATGACACAGTTATTTTATCTTATCATTCTAGTCCTATAATAAAAAAATTGAATTGAATTTTCTTTATCTACCCATTGTCCGAAAGAATAAAAACCCCAATGAAAAACAATTTACATTTTCAAAACATTTTTAATAAAAAAAGCCTAAAATCAACCAACTGATAAAGTAACACATTCCTAGTCATAAATACTATTTTCCCTAACACATTTTTTAATCTTTATCATTCTTACTTACACAAAAAAAAACAATGGAATAATAACGATCGAAATAAAAGAAAAGTAAATTCAACCAACTGATATGGATTTCTTAAAGTATCACATTCCTAACCATAAATATTACTTAGCCCTGGCACAATTATAAGTCTTTATCATTCTCACGATTGAAATAAAAAACCGTAAATTCAACCAACTAATACGTTAGCGCCATACGTTATCATACAATTTTTTTCTTAATTTACTTCCCAAACTAAATACATCTTCAACCACAACCGCGGCCCGCGCCGTCGCCTCGCATCACACCCGCCCACATCGCGACCTAATCAG
Source organism: Philhelius pedissequus (assembly GCA_910595825.1). Taxonomy (NCBI): domain Eukaryota; kingdom Metazoa; phylum Arthropoda; class Insecta; order Diptera; family Syrphidae; genus Philhelius; species Philhelius pedissequus. Next base: position 167,538,525 of record OU343160.1, read on the forward strand.
TTCATTGTCCCAACGACAGCGCGGCCGTTGCCGTTGCCTAGCCCCGACAATGATGCGTGCGTCATCCAAGATATGTAGTATACATTTCTACAATTTAAGCCTAGTACGCTGCTGATGCGAAACGAAAAATCCCATACAAAAATGACACGACGAAATAATGAACGAAAAATTTCGCTCTACTTTTCGTTTTCCAGTACGCTGTTGAACGACGAAATCTGTAATTTTAGTGGATAGCTGTACTAGATTTCTTGGTACAATTCTCCACTCTTTTCGTTCTAAATTTAATTGACCTGCACATTAATTGCTTGCGAAATTTTGACATTTCATTAAAAAAAAAAAAATTCAAGCTCTTGTATTGTTTATTTGATTTTTCTTTGGGTTTGGTGTCTGGTTTTTCCGTCCATTTTCTGTACTAAATTATTCGAAATCAGTTCAATTCTAATTTTTGTATCAAAACCAATTTCAAAATCGACTAAACTAAATCTGTAAAATGGAAATGGGAAGTTGGAAAGAAGCACACCCTTCACATATCTTATCGGCGAACAAGATATAGCGGATCTTTATTTGGAGTGCTTATTATAACCAACTACCGACTTTTCTCATACCTAGTGCTAGTGCTTAGATTAAAAATAACCCATGTCCTTTTAAAATTACTTTATTTTAAGTGACTACTAAATAAAAATATTATAATCAAGATTCAGTAGTTTGTTCTGCAATTAACTGTCCATGTCATGATTTTTAAAATACATTTGTTACTCCGACTTTTAAATTCTATGCGACCTTTGACACCATATAAATATAAAAAAAAACACTCACCATTTCTAACTACATACTTTCAACACATAAATTAACTCAATTGCCACAAAGAAAAAATCAAATCGACCGCCCGCTACTGGCAGTACGAATATGAATTTCCGACCTGGTCGGGACAAGATGTATCCAGGCCGGAAGCCAAAGGTAAGCGGCCTTCCGCTGCGCCAACGACATTTAAGGAAATCATCGTTACCACAATAATGTTTGGTTGCAAAAAGGTCATCTTAAACGATACCCACCTCTATTTAGAAAGCCTGTTTCCGATTTTATTGATTGGCGATTTTATACCATACCCCAGAACTTATTTCTCAAGTTCAGACAATCTGTTTAATGTTTACTTCGTGAAAATCGGCACGGGATGGACATTGTTATTTAGTATACAATTTCTGGTGATGATCTCGCTAGTCCTTTGTTGTGTTGATAGAAAGAAGATGATGACAAATCACTTACCTCGCATTGCCATCGCTACCTTCTTTTTCTTTTCTGGACGAAGTTTTTTAATGTAATTGAACTATCGTATGGCAGATGCCCTGCTCGTGGATTTGATAGCAAATCAAGCAGCTTGTAAGCTGGTCACTTGTCAATTGGATTTGACATATAAGGCCATGCATTTATACTATTCATTCGATTTTGGTATTAATTGATGCTGATTTTGAGAGTATCAAGAGTAGATTACAAAAAGGTATCAACCAAGTTTTTAGGATAACCCGTTCCAAAGATACACTCCAAAGTATTATCAGATTATGTATTTCAAGGTGAACAGTGAATATCTTTTCAACTATATCTTTGGAACGGGTTGTCCAATAAAGGTGAGCGATATCTTTTTAGAATCAGCACTTCATACTTTCAAAGGAAGCATCAACATTTTTTGCAAAGAAGTTGTATTAAAAAAATAGCTCCAGGAATACGCATACATCATTCTAAATATGCGTATTTCAAGAGTGATTTTTTGTAATAAGGCTTCTACATAAAAACTTTTGATGCTGATTTTGAGAGTATCAAGAGTAGATTACAAAAAGGTATCAACCAAGTTTTTAGGATAATCCGTTCCAAAGATACACTCCAGGTATTTTCAGATCATGTTTTTCAAGGTGAACAGTGAATTGGTTTTGGACTATATCTTTGGAACGGGTTATCCAATAAAGGCGAGCGATATCTTATTAGAATCAAAACTTCATACTTTCAAAGGAAGCATTAACAAAACCAAAAGTAGTTTTGTCACCAAATTACTTTTAGATGTATTGTTTTTGTCACCAAATTTCCTTTACATATATTTTTTTTAAATAAATCTTGGAATTGAAAATGGTATCCGGAATTAGTAAGAAACCATAAATTATAACCGTTTACACCATCCCAATGAAGCACGTAGTTTTCGAATTTTAGAGTGGTTTACCTCCCAACTTCATTGATTTTCTTAAAATTGATAGAAATTTTATCAAATCGGCAGATAAACCAGTTTTTAAATTCAAAAGAAATTGCTTAATATGGATCATTTAAACGGTTCTCAGTTTTATTTTAAATCCTCTTTGTGTAACTAGAACCATGTTTATATCAAAGAAATATTTTATAAGAACTACATCTCAAAGTAATTTGGTGACAAAAAAATTCCATCTAAAAGTAATTTGGTGACAAAACTCTTTTTTTTACAACTTGTCAACTTTTTTTGACAGCTTACACCACAACTCTCCGCAAATATTTTGCCGCTGTGATTTTCGTTAGCATTTCGCTCTCCTATTGGAGACCACCGAAAATTTTCGTTTCGCATCAGCAGCGTACTAGGCTTTAAAACGAACAAAAAAAATATAAATAATTCTTAAGCCCCATAGTATATGATTCATACTACATAAAAACATTATTATCTCTTATAAATAATTCTTAAGCCCCATAGTATATGATTCATACTACATAAAAACATTATTATCTCTTAGCTCTTTAAACAACATGACGATTACCATGAAATTAATTCTCAAGCTAAATCATGCGATACTACTTTGTGAGCAACACCAGACAACCAGTATATAGGCTGCACCACTGGCCAGTCCCCGTCTATTTATACTACTCACTTATACATTTATATATACATATGCGTCTTTAAAAATCACATGAAGCTTATGCATATTGCACATAAATTATAAAGTTTGTATATAACTATACCTACCATTTTCATAATTATATGTAGGTACACGTTTATATACTTAGGTTCCATCTATATATGTATGTATGTATGTAAATACATTTTACTCTCCTAACTTACATAATTAAAATCCATAACCTTAGAATTAAATATGCATTTGTAGGTAGGTACATATGTATGTAACACCTAACTAACTAAACCTCAATGGTTAGCTGTATTAAAGTTTTAGCTACAAGAGCAAGTTCGTACGATCCAGTCGTGCATTTTATTTACGGTGATCTCACTTTGAGGGGAGAGTACGATAACTAAGGTTCCGCAAAATAATAACGGATTTTTGTAGAGGGGTTTCAAGATGAGTCATGACACTTTGTAGAATCGTAGAATTAGCAGCAAACTGTGCTGCTAGCAAATTAGCTTTTTCTTCCGAGCTTATCTTATGTGTGTTATTGAAAACGAGCGTTGGAGTCGCAGAGGAAGTGGAATTTCATACATTTTCTTACAAGTGACCAAAATTGTACTACCCCTGGGACTTTGTAGTATTGTTTGCCTTACTTTTTGCTTATGTAAAAATTTAGTTCTTTCAATATGACTATTACAGGTCTTTCTTGCTTGTTTGAACTTATTCCAGTTTTCCAGTCCGATGTTATAAAACCAACTTGGTTTTATAACATCGGAAACTTACCTCTCTCAACTGATAACCCCTTTACAGCTAATATCGAACCACGAATTTTCTTTTGGTGTGATGCGTTTGGTTTTGTTCGGTATAAAAGCTTTCAATCTCCCTTCTTCCATCACTTCATCAAAATGTTTATCATTATGTTTGTAATCATTCCAGCGCTGGAATTAACATCACTATCGAGGAAGCATAATGACCAGTTAAATATCCTGAAGAAATTATTCAGATAGTCCCAGTTGTCGTTCTCCTCTTATGATTTTTTATTGAAACGACAAATTGTCTAATATGACACAATGGTCCAATGTGCCTAGAGCCAATAGCACACTAATAGTAAAAAACAAGTGTAGGGTTTTGTCGGAGTGACTCCTGCAACGTCAGGTATTCTTGTTGGCTCAGTAACCAACTGAGTCAAGTTGCTTACCGCAATAAAGAGCTCGACATACTTTTCTTTGGGTGTTGTCTGTATAGAATAGCGTAGTTACTTGGAACTGTGTACACTGATATCGCCAGTGATGACAATTTCACTGTGCGGATGTTGGGAAACCAGTATTTGTATAGAGTCGGACAGTGCATCGAATTAGTTAAAATTCGAATTACAGTCCAAATTGGTGCTACGATAAATAAGTCATATGTGAATGATGTGCTTATGGACGGTAAATTTGTACTACAGGAAGTGCCAAACAGCAAGCCTCCTGTGCGCATGAACATACGCAGCAAAGAAACTTTTTCTAAGCACATGTATGTTGCAATACTCGATCTTAAATTCAGAACCCATTACGAAAACAAACACAAACAAAACCAAATCAGACGGTTATATAAGCTAATATCAGGTTTGAGGCCTAATAGAGATTTACAATTCAATTACTATTAGTGTTTTGCCTTAATAGCAAGATGAAAATTGGGGCATTCAGATAATGATTGGACTACATTAAGTGTACGGCGATCAACATCGAAACAACAGATACACTTTACCTGCCATCTACCACTAACGGAGAAAAATTTAAAAAAAAATATGACCACTTACAAATTTTAAAGGAAAGCTTGGAGCCGGATTAACTTGCGTTCTATGACGCGATTCCCTTCGCCTGAAACTACATCGATTTAATTATGTTTTGTTTTACATAACTGTTTTGTTTTAGTAAATGACTTATGTGATTTATTTTTCGTTCCTATATTAAAATGAAGTATTTTTATTAATTTGCAGTTGAATTAACGTTTTCATTCAGATATTAGCCGTGTTATTTTGGGAAAAGCTATCCGAAGCAAAACAGAATATACACACATTACAAATACAAGAACCTGCTTTCGATAAAACTAAAAGCAAAAGTCTGCTTTGGATAGATTTGTGACATTGATTCTAGTATGAATGATATTATGTTCTTTAGTATATAGTTCCGATGACTTTGATGAATCTCGAAGTCTTTGTTGGAAGAGTTCTACTTTCTGTAAATGGCCACGATCACCCATTTATTATATAAGTTATCTTGGATACCAAATTATTGGAATATATTTGTAAACGATTCCGAAAGCGATTCAAACGATTCAAAAAGCGGTCAAATATCAATAATTTTTGGTAAAGTATGTGTTCTTTTCTCAAAAAACTCGTTTCACAATTATTCACGTGCATGTAATAAAAATTTAATTGAAGAAAACGCATATAATAATATATTTTTGTTTTTGTTTTTGTGGACTGTGTGGAATAAAGCGAAATTGAAGATTTGTATGACCTGTTGTCCAAAATGCGTTTCGCCCAGGTACGATAGTTAGGCTGATCAGTTAGATGCTTTCGTACCCTTCTAAAGCGCAATGCTTTTCTGTCGATCGTTACATATAAAATTTGCAGCATTTACACACTGGAAATTATATTATTAAGGAGAATGTATTTAAATTCGTGCACCTAAATTTATCTTATGCCCGTGTTCTGGCCAGCAATAGAATTGAAGAAACCGCAAATAATAATATAGCTTTGTTTTTGCTTTTATGGACTGTGTGGAATTGGTGAATTAACAATTTCCATTTGGCTCAGATTATTAAAGAGTAAGAAACTCAACTTAAAGTTTATAGATGATTTTTGTTAAAATTTTATAATTATATTTTTCGCAGTGCGATTTGAATCAGTACAATATGGTTGTGAGATAAGATGAGCTTTAAGATTGGCTACGGAATGAACTGGGCAAAGCTTTAAGTACAATTACATATCGGGAATGAACCTTGAACACGCAGATGTTGTTGTTGTTTGGTGGGCGAGAAAGAGAATCAAATATATGTGTGCTGTGTAATATCCACAAAGCAAACGGCAGAACATTTACTAAAAATTGTACTCACCGGGAAAGATGAGACAAAAAACACTAGGATGCAAGGAAGTTGGTAGTAGGAGTCCGAAACGATAAGGTCGGTCGCTAAGGCTCCCAGCCCTCAGCAATCAGCATATATAATAACAATAGCGTCATGAAAGATATCCATATGAAGCTATTTTTATGAGTAGTATTCATAAAGCTTGGCAGAACACTACCAAAAAAGAACTCACCCAGAGAGGCTAGGCAAAAAAAGATATTGTTTATGCCAGTCCGGTCGGCACCCAAGTTACAGGTTTGCAGTGGTTATTAGCAACCCACAACATTATGATTAATGAGCAATTTTATGTGAGCAGTTTTCGATATGCAGCACAACAGAAGGAAACAAAAAAGATTAACGGGTGAAATGATACGAGATGGAAGTTGCACAGGCACTTCACTCAATACTAATAAATTGATATTCGATTCGAACTTGGTACTTCAAGTCACTAGAGTTAAATAGTGCACAGCTCAAATTTGTATCGATTGATTTACTAGTTAAAAATTACAAAATCTCAGGAGCTATTTAAAGCACAGGCATACTAAGTAGAGTAGAGTTGCCAAATTTGTATGTGCATGTCACAGGCCCCATTTAGGGCATACATGCAAATATAGTAAGTTCAGTTTATATACATTTTGTCTTGGTTTTTTAATTACGTCTTTTTGTAGATATAACTGCTGCAACATTTGGACATGAGAACAGTACGAATTTTGCAGTCTTAGTAGAAACAAATGAGACCGCAGGAAGGGTTATTCGTTCAATATTGGATATTTCAATGTTCATCACAACTCGTCAGTCGGCGCGACAGATATTCTATCTTGGTAATGATACCAGAAAAGCACTTACATCACACAGAAGTACTAGTGAGTAAAAATTCCTTTGGATTCTGTCTTATTTATAGTGCCGATATTGTTTTAGGTGAAATTGGAGGCTCGTATTTCTCAGCAAAGCCATTCTGTCCCATTGTACTTTTTAAAGTACAGTAAAATGAATTCTACAAATGACCATTTAACAGCATCCCATGAATTTATTTATTTATTTATATATCGTCTATCAAATTACAAAACTTTATGGAGACTACTTAGGTCTTACTTTATATATATATTATATCATATCTATACAATTTTCAAAAAATATATAAAATTATTATAATGATTTACATTAATTCAGATAATCTTTCTTTATTTCATTTCTATTTATATTAAAATCAATAATATTATCAAATTCATTAAAATCACTACAAGAATTTGTAATTGGATTGTGCTTAGCATAACTTGTACTATTACAAGGAACGTATAAATAATCACCACTTCATGGTCGCAAAATGCGAACAGGTGCATAAATATAAACACTGGACACTTTATATTAGAAAAAAGTACATCAAATGCAAAAAGTACAGAATTTAATTTTCTTCTCGATTTGAGAAGCTTGAGGCCAATAAGAACACATCTGCTCTCATAAAATGGAACACTTGAATTTCTGAAGGTTTTTCGCAAAACATACTTTGTAAATCTTTTTTGAACATTTTCTATACGATTAGTATACTTGATTGAGTAAAGGATATAAAGGGCTTTAAGAGTATAAGGATCATCAAAACACTTTGAATTTCGAATTATAAATCCCATCATTGAATTAGCCCTAGATTTTTTATGACCGATATGGAGTGAAAAATTAATTTTAGAATCAAATATCACACCGAGATCTTTCTGGTTGTTAATTCTTTGTAAAGAATAGCTATTTAGTTTGTATTCAAAAGACAAAGGGTTTTGCAATCTGGAATTTTTTTTTTTTTTTTTTTTTTATTCATTTTTATTTAATTTGAACTTATAACTATCTTAAAGCTAGACAAAAATGTTTAAAACTAGCCTAATTATCAATAATTTACAACTAATTTACTGGCCCTTTACGGGCGCTCTAAACTAAACTATATCTCTTAATACCAATGTCTTTCGACCTTAAATCTATTTTAATTAATTCTAATTATTTTATTTTATTTTTGTTTTACCAAGACAACTTTTTTTAAAAAACTTGGTCTCGCATTTTTCATTTTTTACTTACAAACTACCTAAATCTAGACTAAGAATAATTAAAACTAGATACAATTAACTTATATACTAACTAAAACTAACTTTAACTACTTAAGATACCTAAAAATACCCAAAACCACTTAAAACTACTTAAAAACTAGAACAGCCACAGCAGCATTTTTTTCGTTTTTTTATTTTTTTTGTATATTTTGTATACGCATGCACAGAGCCATGCAACTCACATAGCCAAGTACATACGTACATAAATATTCGTATGTACATACATACACAGGCACGCAGCTGCATGCACAAATGCCCCCGCAAACATACATATTTTTAATTTTTTTTGAGCCACCCCGACTGTTCCTTATACTTAATTTACCTAAATCCACGTAAGTCGGCCAAGACATACCATCCTAATCGACTTTATGTATCATAATGCTGTGCAGAGAACCACCAGAACTGGTTCTCTTGTTTCGCCCTATCCCTTCGGTCCCGATCGGACAAAGTCCTACTGAACCGAAGGCGCTCTTCTCCACCTTGAGCGATGACGTCTCGACCATACAGGAGTCGCCTATCTACAGTTTTCCGGCTGACGTGGTAAATGAGCGGAACCGCCATTCCATCCTGTATCAGCCCTCGACTGTCTTAAAAGAGGAATACCTCGGGAGGGATGTAGCCACTTAACCGCGCACTCTCAAAATATTCATTATTGGGGTAGTAAGCCCCAAAAATTAAGCTGTTGGTTGAGGACATCGCTCTTGCAGTGCGACCCCGAATCAGCTTAAACAAAAGATTATCTATTCTGTTAATGTTGGCTCCGTTGTATATGATATATTATATATCTTGTGAACTCCGACTCTGGTGTTCTGTGTATTCCAAGGCAACGTCTAAGACATTGCCTCTCAAACACCCGAATCTTTTCCATTTGAGATGGGGCAATGTTGAATCACACCGGGCATAAGTAGGCAATCATCGGCCTGATGAGGGCCATGTAGCAAATCACCTTCACCCTGCTGTCAAGACGGCTGCTATAAAACACTCGTTTTATAAGACACAGGCTCCCCTAGCCCTGGCCAAAGCAGTACCTATATGTCTGTCGAAATACAGGTACTGATCCAGCCAGATGCCAAGGTACTTTACAACAATTTTACTAGCCAGTTGATGTCCATGTGGCCCTACGATCACCAGCTTGCGCCAGTTCTTTCTCGTATCCCTTGGGGCTCTAGACAACGGAGTCCTAAACAAAATAGTTTCTGAGTTCTGGAAGTTGATTTTCAACTTCCAGTCATCACAATATCGCTGAATCTTGTCGAAGTCAATCTGCAAGAGATTTTTGATGACCTCAACTGTATGAGCTGTTCTGTACGCAATTAGATCGTCGGCGTACGCAATTGCCTGAGTTAGACTACCTATACTACCTAACTATCAGATCGCTGGTGTAAATGCTGAATGGAATCGGCGAGTTAACCGCTCCCTGCTGAAGACCAGTTTTAGTATTAAAAATTGCGGTAAAAGTTACATTGCCACTCTTGACAACAAACTTTCTACCATTAAGCATGTCATAAAGCATATACAATAGAGGTTTACTTATACCTAGTCTGGTTAGCTTTAGATAGAGCCCTTCTAACCATACGGTGTCGGAGGCCTTCTCCAAATCAACCAGACAGGCACCCGTACACTGCTTTTTAGTTTTGTTCCATTGGATATCAGAAACTAGTTTAGACGCGGCATGAATTGTGTCATGTCCCGCCTTAAAACCGAACTGATTATCCGGGATGATATTTTTGTCCTCCACCCATTTGAACAGGGCTCTATTAATAACCTTTTCAAATACTTTGCTGATACTAGGAAGAAGACTTATCGACCGGAGATTCGCCGGATTGGAGTTGTCCTTTCCCTTTTTGGGGAGAGGGTGCACCACAGCTGTCTTCCATCGCACTGGATAATATGCATTATTCAGCGCGTTGTTAAACAGTGTGGTATAAATGTCAACTGCTTCTTAAGGCAAATGTCGTAGTACAACGTTGGATATACCATCGACTCCTGCTGACTTCTTTTTCTTTAATCAATCGAAGATGAGCTGGAGCTCATTCTTCGAAGTTAACAGGGGACTGGGCCCATTTTGGTCGGCGATTATGGCGTTTGCCAAATCTTCATCATTAAACCCGGTAAAACCAAGGTTCTCAGATCGCCATTCGGTTATATCGTTCCGGAGAAGTGATGAAGCAGAGCTCTGTTCTCCAGGTCATGATTAGGGCGAATGCTGGCATTCACCTTGTACACTTGCTGGAAAGCAGCCCCCACAGGCTCCACTCTCTCCTGCGGATCTTCGATTATATAGAGGTTATCGTCCAATACGGCATCCTCTGGGTCTATACCTGCTGTCAGAAGTACGTCTCTGTTCTCTGTTGTCCTCTGGAGCTTAAGACACGGAAGATAGTTTTGATCCTTTCTTCTTAAAATCTCATTAATTTTTGGGAACATACTTGGATCGCTGGAGTTAACGGCACGAATTTTATTGTCCCAGAACAAATTAATAGCCAATCTATAATTTTCTTTGATCAATTGGTTGATGTTTTTGATGGACAACTTCAGTGTCCTAATCTCCAGGTCTCATGTATCAGTAAACCGCCTGTATAGGCGTTTTAATCTCAGTAGTCCACTTTTTTGTCTGTGAAGTGCGTCAATTGTCGCGTTACGGTACATGTCAGTTGCGTTACGTTCTTTGTATTTCGGTATTGTTCTGTTCATTGATCGTAGAATCGTTTCGTCAATTTGTTCTAAGTATCTGTCGATTTCAGTATTTGTTAGGTTCCTGTCATTTGGTGGGGATATACCATTTGAACGTAAGTCACTCAATAAGGCATTGGAGAAACGTGGCTAGCGCACCTTACTGTAATTGTAAGTATGCACAGGCACATACTCCTCCAACTCCATAAGTTGGTTCGGAAGTTGTATTACGGCGGCGAATCCGCAGTGGTCACTGTCGTACTCGATCGTTCGTAAACAATTTCTTGGCCGTTGACCCATAGCGTCAGTAATTGTTAGTCTTGCATCTTTAGCAATAGATCCAGATAGGCACCGCTTCTTGGGAACGATGGCCTGTCTGTGGCTAGAATATCGATGCGATACTCAAGGTTGTATCGACCCATCCAATTGAATAGATGGTTACCTCGAGGATTTTGTAATTGATTTCCCCAATCTGTGTGCTTGGCGTTTAAATCACCCGCCAATATATAGTAATTCTCTTCTGAGCTCAATCCTAAGCATTCAAAAAGCTTTTCAAGCTCTGTTATAAACTGGGTGGGCTGAGGTCTTTTCGGTGCATAAGCAGCGATCACATACATTCGCTTCCCCTGTTGGACTAATGCCTTTACGTATAAAGATTGCGACGCCTCCTCCTTGAGTGGAGTTGGGTCGGTCTCTTCTTACGATATTGTAATTGTTGTTATTCAATTTATGTTTCTGGTTAAGCTTAGTTTCGCTAGCCATAAACACGTCTGGACTTATGTCTTTAAGCAATTGGAATAAATTCGCTCTACGTTCGGTCCTAATCAGTGAATTTACATTCACAGCTAGGATCTTAAATGGCCTCTCCGGCAGCGCGCCCTTAACGTCTAAGTTGCATTAAGTTCGGCAAAACAGAGTAGAGATAATCCACCCTAGTCGCCTGCTCCTGTTTGTATTCAAAAGACAAAGGGTTTTGCAATCTGGAATATGTAACAACACTACACTTTTTGTTGTTCAAATAGAGTCCATTAAGCGTACACCATTGAACAATTTTATTCAGATCAAATTGTACGTTATACGCATCTGATAAAGAATTTATGCAGCTGAAAACCTTAAAATCATCAGCAAATAAAAGACATTTACAGAATGAAAGAAGACTTGGTAAATCGTTGATAATGAACAGTAAAGGTCCAAGATGACTACCTTGAGGTACACCTGACAAATTTAAAATTTCTTTGGATAACACGTTATCAATTTTAACATATTCCTTTCTTCCGACAAAATAACTTTCAATCCAGCTTAGCAACAAGGAGCGAAAACTAAACATCTCAAGTTTCTTCAATAGAACATTATGCTGAACGCGGTCAAATGGCTTTAAACAATCGGTATATATAGTGTCGATTTGGGAACGCGTTTCCATATGATTTAGGCAATAACTTGTGAAAATCCACAAATTTGTTGCTGTTGACCTTCCACTCATATATCCATGTTGGTGAGCAGACATATGATTTTGAACTAAACTAATCAATTTATTTTTGACTATTGCTTCATAAACTTTAGGGATAAATTGAAGTTTTGCAATAGGTCTGTAATTTTCAACATGGCTGTTGAGCCACATTTATGCAGGGGAGTGATGTACGAATATTTCCATGTATCTAAAAATAAACCTTGAGTCAAAGACATATTGAATATAAAGCAAAGTAGTGCTGCAAGTTTAAATCTACAAGTCTTTAAAAGAATAGGTGGTATATTATCGCAACAGAAAAATTGTCATCAACCGAAGCCAAAGATTATATAAGTTAACGACACATAAATTGAAAACTCAAACTACAAACAGTGGACTGCTGACGATGTGCTTCCCACAGGTCAACAACAGAAAAATTCTAAATGTAATTCCCAGGGAATATTATCAAGATAACAGCAAGCAAATTCAAAGTGCAATTTTCATGGCATATGATCACTATGCTTCGTGGGAATGAACTATTCAACAGGCGTTGCTGAATCAACATATTAATAGTATTTAAGTTTTAGTTTTAAGTTCAATTTTGTCAATTGTAATCCAACATGCAGAAACGCTGCCCGATTTAAAAATAAATTTTTTTAAAGAAAAATAAACCTGTAGAATATTTACTGGCGCCCGATCAGGGACATAGATCGCGTTTTTATAAAGTCCTTAAGTAGCACAAATTAATAACGTTTTTTTCATTTTTTAATACCGTACTGAAAACCCTCAAGAAGTGTAACCGGTCGGGAAAAAGTGAAAAGTCTATGTCCTGAACCCAACGACGTGTTTCATTCGATTTATCGCAATATAAAACTCTCAAGAAGTGTAAATTCAAGAAGTATTAATGGGCGGTAGAAAGGTGAAATTTTGTCAGAAAAAATAATAAATAAAAACCAAAGACAAGACCAGTGCTGTGTTGAAACCGTTCAAGGTTAATAGTGTGGAGAAATCAAAGGAAAGGGCCCCCTAGTGGTTGTCGTTAGCTAACAACTCAACGGCTGAAGAAAAGGAAGCAAAATAAGCTAGCCGCTCCACCAAGATCGCATCAAAATTTTGTCGATGGACATCATTATTGTAATTTTGTAAGTTAAGAAATAATTAAAGAAAATTTTAAATTAAATTCATATTATAGAGATTTTAGTGAAACAAAACTTATAAGCCCAAAAATTTTTTTATAAATTTTGCTGATTCTTTATCGCGTCCACCTAACACCCACATATTTTCATTAACTCCTACCCCAACATAGTGCTGAAAGCTCATCACAAAACTTGATACCAATAGTCGAAGCTCCTATTAATGTTTTCAAAAGTCAGTTATTTCTTAATTTATCTGAGACCCCTACTTACCAGTTTAAAATAGTTTTCCCAGGGAATCACCAGCATATTATAAACGAAACCGAGTTCAATAAGGAAAATCTAACATCCATTTTAAAAAGATACCTTAACCCTTCGGTAATTAATGGCATCAAAATAGAAGAAAGGATTATGGGCCTTATTCAAGAAATTTTTCCACTGCACTTCAACAATTATAGGATACGATTCACACACAAAGTGGTTCAAAACATCAACAATGAGCAAGACCAAGAAAACTTGATCATTGAAACCAATAATAGAGCTCATAGAAATATTCAGGAAAATCGATTACAAATTTTAGAAAAATACTATTTCCCCGGTATGGCAGGCACAATTAAAAGAGATATAAAAATCTGTTCAGTATGTAAACAAAATAAATATGAGAGACATCGAAATAACCCAGAATTAAATAAAACACATATGCCAAATTATCCTGGACACTCTATCCACATCGATATTTTCTCTACGGAGAAAAAATTAGTTATGACTGCGTTAGATAAGTTTACTAAATATGCACAGACAAAAATAATCAAAAGTAAGTCTATTGAAGATGTCAGACGACCACTTGGAGACCTAATATTTTTCTTTGGCGTTCCGAAATCTGTCGTAATTGATAATGAGCGATCTCTAAGCTCTTCATCAATATTATTTATGTTGAGAGACGAGCTAGGTATTAACCTTTATACAACACCCCCATATAGAAGTGAAGCAAATGGACAAATTGAAAGATTCCATTCGACTCTTTCAGAAATAATGAGGTGCATTAAAAATAACGAAACCCATAGAGACTTTGAGGAACTTCTGGAAAGATCTGTAAATGAGTACAATCACAGTATTCATTCTACAACGGGAAAAAACCTGTTGATTTATTCTTTGGACGCAATGTAGAATTTGGACCTAACGATTATGACAAGACTCGACAAAGCAACTTACAAAAACTTTTACACAAACAACAAGTTGATCTTGAACAAAATAACAAGAAAAGACAAAAAATTAAACAGTATTTACCAGGACAAATAGTTTACGTAAGACAAAACAAACGACTAGGGACTAAGCTTTCCAAAAGATTTAAAGAAGAAGTTGTCAAAGAAAACAGAAATACAACGATAGTTACAGAATCGGGGAAAGTTGTCTACAAAGGCCATATTCGCAACTAACTATTTCTCTTCTTATTTCAGATCTATTCTCACATTAATCAATGGGACTACTGGACTATAGTAACTCACAAATGATAACACTAAGGACAGGGACAATCCATACTATCGACCTTAATCTATACCAAAAACTTATTAACGACATACGACTAGTAATTAATCAAAACATTAGTACTAGTGAAACACTCTATCCCTACTTTTCCCATGAATTTTCCTTAATCCAAAATCATCTTACCCGATTAAAACCACCAATAAAAACCAAACGTTCAATAGATTTTATAAGAAGCGCATGGAAGTGGATTGCTGGGAATCCAGACCATGACGAAATTGTTAAAAATGAATTAATAACAAATATTAAGTACAAAATTGAAATTATAAAAGAAGAAATAATAAACATTGACTATGCTATTCATTGGGCTAAGGCCGGAGTAGTAAATTCTTACATATTAACAAATACTGAAATTAATATTACAAAAGAAATTTTGGAAAAAGAAAATATGCCGTATGTAAATCTCGAAGAAGTATTAGAATTTAGTAATGTTAAAATTGCATCAAATCTAACTACAATCATTTATATTTTAAGTTTACCTAAAACAGAAATTGAAATATGTGAAACAATTCAATTAAAACCAGTAAAAAAAAGATAATTATGTAAACAAAATTCCATATGAAAAAGTATTAAAATGTAAAAAAAAACTTTTCGGCATAAAATCAGATTGTAAACAATATAATAAGCTCTCTATTTGTAGTCTTAAGAATCTTATTGACATAAGTAATTCAACTTCCATCACAAATTTATTAAGAAGACAACCAGCTATTTGTACGAGGATAAACAATCAGCACATACCTACAGTTGAGGAACTTTCTCCTGGATTATTACTTTTAAACCAGTATAACAGCACCATCCTAATAGACAACGAAGCATTAAAACTAAGTGGCACATTCATCATCCAATACCACAGTAAAACCATTACAATAGACAACCAAACCTATACATCAAATGAAGTATCAATCACCAGACCTCTACCTGCTATAATGCAACCCTTTTCAAAAAATGGAACTTTCGAAGAACTCCTATCACTTGAGATGATAAAGGAACTGCTTGCAAAAAATATCGATAACATTAAACTAATAGAGTTCAAAAATAAAATTAATCTTTCAAGCAATATTGGCCTATCAACCTTAGTTATGGTACTAATCCTATTTTTAATTCATAGATCATGTACTCGGAAAAACCGCCAACCCATTGAAATTAAGAGAGTACTCAAAACAAATCCAGTAACTTCGGAATGCACATCTGAAACCTGCCTTAACAAAACAATAGAATCATCATTACCAAAGGTATCCAGCATCAGCCAAATCCCGTTATTCTAAAAAGAACCAATCAAACGAGGACGTTCGATTTTTAGCTGCGGAAGAGTTAACGACACATAAATTGAAAACTCAAATTACAAACAGTGGACTGCTGACGATGCGCTTCCCACAGGTCAACAACAGACAAATTCTAAATGTAATTCCCAGGGAATATGATCAAGATAACAGCAAGCAAATTCAAAGTGCAATTTTCATGGCATATGATCACTATGCTTCGTGGGAATGAACAATTCAACAGGCGTTGCTGAATCAACATATTAATAGTATTTAAGGTTTAGTTTTAAGTTCAATTTTGTCAATTATAATCCAACAGGCAGAAACGCTGCCCGATGTAAAAATAATTTTTTTTAAGAAAAATAAACCTGTAGAATATTTACTTATATATTACATCACTTTCAGATATATACAAACTACCAGCGTCAATTAAAGAATTGAAGACTTTCATTTCTGTACAATTTAGTTTTAAATCAATAAAATTGGATTGAAAAAATGAAGCAAAACTATTGCAAATATCATTTATACTATCTGCGGAGTCCCCATTGTATGAAGCGTTAGTTGGAACCCCAACCGATTTTCGTTTAGTTTTTATAAACGACCAAAAAACTTTGGGTTATTTTTTATGTTTGGTTGCACTGAACAAATGTATTGGTTGTAAATAAATTTTCTCAAAAATTCATATTCTCTTCTAATTTGATTAAATTGCTCACGAAAAGAAACAGAAATTCTGCATTTTTTGTGTAACTTATTCATTACATTCTTAAGTCTGGATAAGCTTTTGTTGAACCAAACAGCTTTCTTAGAATTCTTAAATGATTTTATAGGAACAAAAACAGAAATTATACGCTGCAGAATGTTCCGAAACATAGTATAAGCTACCTCTATATTTGTACAATTGCATATTTCATGCCAATCAATAGATTCCAAATAAATATTAATTGAAACAAAATCTGCATTTTTAAAATCATACTTTTAAACAGTAACACAAGAAGACTTAAATTCATTTAAAACATAAAAGTTAAATATGATTTCAATTGAATTTTGATGAATAATTTTATCTAGCAATTTAATCAATCACATTAGATTCAAAATCTTTAGTAACATTACTGGGAAACATTTTTTGTCCATCGTATGAATATAACCAATTTATGTTAGGCAGTTTGAAATCTCCAACAGTAACAAAAAATAAATTTTCTTTACTATTTTTAACAATATTAGTAATATTTTCAATATGGCCTTTATACATTGCACTTTGTGACAATGGTGGGATATAAGAAACAAAAAAGTAAACATGAATTAATTCGAGAGTGGGACTAAGTGATAAATCTACACATACACAAATTTACTCAATCGGATCTTTTTTAACTAGTTTAGAACAAACCAAACCCGTCACTGGCAGATTTAGTTTTTGAGCAACAAAATCTATAACATCCTTCTCAGTGACTGTATTCATAAGTCGTGACATTTAAAGTCATCTTTGTGAATTTGTTTTCACAAAAGTCAATATTATTTGAATTTTTCATATCCTATTTTTTTAATCGCAGTAGGCTAGGTCCAATTGTCTTTCCGTAGAAATCATTTTGAAATATTTCTCGTTTTGGTTTCTTCAAAAACATTTGTGATATAAGATTCAATTTACGAAATATTAAAAATTATTTTTTGATTTTTTATTTGAAAGAAGCCTAAAGCTTACGAGTATACAAGTGCCTTCATATTTTTATATATACATACGGAGGTAAGCAATGCAAAAGTTTGATGTACTTTTGAAAGTACAATGGGATCATGCATGCACTATTTTTTTAGTGATCAGGATGGATTTTCAAACTATCCCTGTGTTCTATGAGATGCATAACATATAATAAACAAAAGTGTTAAGCTCTCACATAACCAGCACCATCCTAAACATTCATTAAAATAATAATACGATCACGACCTTCGCTAACAAACAATAAAAAATAACAAATTAACATCAAGGTCTACACCAACAACAGAATTGTGTGAATCAGCCAAACGATACGCGATCGGGTGGTATATACAAGCAATGCACTGAAACTATAAGTGATCGTTTGGTATGACAAAACAATGCACTGGTCAATGACCAAGAATTATATTATGAATGAACTTTTCTGAGAACAAGCATAACTGGGTCAAGCAATGAAATTGATGACGCTAAACGTATGTGTAGGAAATGTATTAACGATAATAAAAATTGAGTAATTCAATTAATAAATATTGCATCTAAATAATATTTATTGAGGACTGCTTATTCAGCATGTCCATAGTAATGCAATTAATTGCGATACATTTTAATGTCAATTTAACAAATTTGTAAACTTAAGAAAATTGGTAGGGATGATAGGTTAAGAATATATGTGTATAAATAGAGTAGAAAAATAGCAATAAAGCACCAGTTGATCGAAAAAAACAAAAAGTATTAATTTATTTATTTCGATCCACCGTGTATCGAATAGCTCCTATCAAAGGTGAACTACTAATCTAACTTTGGTTTATTTTCAGGTACTACTAAATTGGCCTTCTAAGTCCACATTCAAGTAGTCGCCAGTGGCTATCAAAAATAAACTGGCAAAACATATTAGGCCTTCTAAGGCCACCAAAAACGGACGCCAGGGCCAATTAAATAAACTGGAATTCCTCTTTATAGGTAGGTCTAATTTCTCTCCTCTATCATTTCGATTTATATGTCCAGTTAGACGTATATAAAATTATTACACATTGGCGCAACCGGTAGGATGGTTCCTACGAAGAGGCTATAAATAACGTCAAAAACTGGAGTGTCCTCTAACTCTAGTAGCATCATCCGAACCACAAAATTTTAAATTCACACATGTTCTGCATTCCGATTGAAAATTAATTCAAAAGGAATTTAAATTTCACTTAAAAGGAAATAACGTGTTCTGCATTTCGAGCGGATTCAACTCCTTCCAGTTCACTTCGAATTGATTTTCGAACTGTCAACATCACCTGTTACAGACAAATTGTGTAAAAGCGGTTCATGTTGGGAATGTAGAACACAAATTTTCATTTTGAGAACCCTAAAATGGAATTGATAAACAGAAAAAACCTGCATTAGGTTGGATATGATCATGTGGCGTCAGTGGCGTGATGCGAAGCGCATTGGTTACTAAGCGGCTGGTCATGGTTCAATACACGATGAAGGCATAAGAAGTTTTTCAATTAAAATGAAAAAGTAGACCAGCACCACTAGAGCAAAGGAATCTTATGATCGACCTAGGCAAGTCGTGAAATTGCTATAATTCCAGCCAAAAATAATTGAGAAAAAACTTGGTGGTAGCACACTCAAGTTGTTGTTGGGCATTCAAAGTCATCAAATGATACGAAAAATGGCTTTTAAAAAAAAGCCAGTATGTAATCATACAAAAACTGAATATAATACAAATAAAAATGACCAGTGTCAAAATCTTTGACATCAAAAAATCTCCCTCCTTATATGAACAACTAAAATGTTGGCTTATAAACGAGTAAAGAGAAAATAAGAAAGAACCCGAATAAACAACAACAAACTTGTGTGGCTAATAAAAGCGCTAGTCGTTTCAATGCAATTGATAAACAGATAAAACCTGCATTAGGTTGGATCTGATCATGTTGGCTCGGTGGCGTGATGCGAAGTGCATTGGCTACAAAGCATCTGGTCATGGCTCAATACACGATTAAGGCATAAGAAGTTTTTCAATTAAAATGAAAAAGTAGACCAGCACCACTAGAGCAAAGGAATCTGATTATCGACCTTGGCAAGTCGTGAAATAGCTATAATTCCAGCCAAAAATAATTAAGAAAAAACTTGGTCGTAGCACACCACACTCAAGCTGTTGTTGGGCATTCAAAGTCATCAAATGATACAAAATATGGCTTTAAAAAGCAAGTATGTAATCATTCAAAAACTGAATATAATACAAATAAAAATGATCAGTGTCAAAATCTTTCACATAAAAAAATCTCCCTCCTTATATGAACAAAAAAAATGTTGGCTTATAAACGAGTAAGGAGGAAATAAGAAAGAACCCGAATAAACAACAACAAACTTGTGTGGCTAATAAAAGCGCTATTCGTTTCAATGCAATTGATAAACAAAAAAAACCTGCATTATGTTGGATCTGATCATGTGGGCTCGGTGGCGTGATGCAAAGTGCATTGGCTACTAAGCGGCTGGCCATGGTTTAATGCGCGATGAAGGCATAAGAACTTTTTCAATTAAAATGAAAAAGTCGACCAGCACCACTAGATCAAAGGAATCTGATGATCGACCTTGGCATGTTGTGAAATAGCTATAATTCCAGCCAAAAATTATTGAGAAAAAACTTGATGGTAGCATACCCAAGTTGTTGTTGGGCATTCAAAGTCATCAAACAAATAAGTTTCCTTAACTCCATAAATAGAGAGCAGAATTTAAAAAAAAAAATCTTTTCATCAATAAAGTATCTGAATTCGCGCCAGAATAGAAGCGGCAAGATATTGTTGCTCAATTACATAAATACGTATGTGTATCAATTTGTGATTCTTAAAAAGTTATTCAGTTTGTCTTTAAAGCCCATCTTACTTAGTTATTTAAACTTACAAAATTTCCGAATAAGCAAACAAGTTACTTATGTGATAGTCCATTGGTAAAATAAATTAAATTAATGTCAAAACAAAGATTTTCCTTTTTTTTGTGTACCATTGGGAATAGTAGATTGGTTTGTTTTTGAATCTAGATTATTTTTGCAAATCTCGATTTTTAAACAAATTTCCCCTCCTTGCAATTCGTTTCGATTGTGGAAAGTTAAACAAAATATTAGAGCAAATTAATCCAAAAAAGGAAGCAGTTTTAAGCGAACTGATACTAGTTTCACAGATACGAAATTACACTGGTACAAAGTAAAAAAAAAAATCTATGGCTATTGTATTGGATTCGCTAGGAAAAAAAATTAATAATTTTTAGATTGCAGTCTGAATTTACTAATCGAAAACATCACTAGTGATTTCATTCATTGATATCTTTCTACACAATAAATATAGAGAGTCACATTCACAAAAAAAAATGCTTGCAACTAAAACGCCGGGAAATCCTTTTAAGTCTCGTGTTGATAACGTAAGAACTTTTTATCATAAACAACACACCTATCCAATCCAAACACAACCCCTATTGACCGCACTGCCGGTTGAAATCTCACAGGTAAATGCACCTAAACAGTTATCTCTGTCAAATTTCGAAACACGATCCGCGGAAACAAAATCTCCGAAAATGTCGTTAGGTTTTGATAAACTTCTAAAATTATCGCATGACATCCCTGATTTTTCAGGCGGGACGGACCCAAAAGTAGCACAAAAGCTACAGACCTTCCCCACATGCATCCGTCCAATAATTGAATTCATTCAAAAAGAGGACGAAGCGCTCTTCATAAAAATACTCTATACTAAATTACGGGAAGACGCGATAGATTTAGTAGAAACAACGAAACCAACCACATTCACTAGTTTCGAAGAATTACTCAACCGGGCATATCTTCCAATAGAGGATTATAACGATTTAGTTAATAACCTCATAACCAGCCGTCAGAGCCAATTCGAAACATTGAACACTTTTGTAAGCCGCATTCGACACTCTCTAACCCAATGTCGAGAGGCAGCGGACATTAAATCCGAGGTGGTTAAAACCCAGCTTGAGGATTTCGCCAAGTCATCGCTGGCCTCCGGGGTTTCAAATAAACAATTATGTCAGTACCTATTTACTCTCGGGACACAGAACTTTGAAGAACTGGTGAGGACTGCATTTAGCATGGAAAAACATGTACAAAAGGGTTGAAACAACCCCACCACTTCCTCGCACTTTGTGTAATCTTAACCATTCAGGAAATCTTGTCTATAACGGGTCACCAAATAATATTTCCATTCCCTCAAATCCTTCTACAAAAATAACTTGCAGTTTTTGCAACATTAAGGGGAACACATGTAGTGAGTGTCTCAAAAGGTTAAATACCGATCTGACAATTATGCAAAAATGATGGGCTTCAGGCAGTAAACTGCAATAAACGCTACACCAACAATAGCCAAAACTGCTATAGGGGGAATCCACAACATTGCAATGGGGGAAACTCCCAAAATTTCCACAAAAATAGTTACCCATCGAGCGATAGGAGAAACCCCAAGGTAATAACTATTACCAAAACATAAATAGAAGTGACCCATCCTACTGTAGAGACAACCCCCAAAATAATTATGGCAGGGAAAGACCCAATGCATACCGACCCCAAAACAACCAAGAACCTAGCAGATCTAATCCATTTAGAAATGAGAATTCAAATTCGCAGATTAAACCTAGAACAAATAACGAAAGTAGGGTATTCTATTTGCAATCGATATGCGATTGGTGTGGTAGAAATAGCCACACCATTAGTGAATGTTTATTTAAGAACCGGTGGGAGAGTTCACAGTCGGGATACTCCCAGTAGTCGAACGAAAGCTCCCAGGTTCGACTCTATTTAATATTAAGGAAAAGCTAGGGCAAACTCAAAATAAGCACCAGGTGCAAAGTGAAACTGATCCTGTCCAGGACTCAGACTTACCTACAATAGATATAGGAATAAGTATAGGGAAACATAACAAAACTCGTTTATTTGTAGACTCCGGTTCAGAGGTTAGTCTAATAAAAAAATGCATTAGGGAATAAAGCTTATATAAACGATAACAAGAAGTTAACCATTAATACAACTTGTGGCTCCTGTTATACATTAGGAGAGTGCATAGGGGCAATTGAAATACCCACACATCCTGCTTATGAGTTTCAAGTCATAGAAAATGACCTAGCCATCCCTGGTGATGGAATTTTAGGGTATAATTTCATGGGTAAATACTGTTATGTAAATGGGCCCAACAAATTATTATTATTCACAAATACATCAAAATAACACAGGTATTCAGGTAGAAAAGTTATATAGTAATCCTTTAATAGAAACACAGGTAACCGAAGTAAAAGGGTTGTCCATTTCGCACAATGAAAGTTGTTTCACGAAGGCTCACTTACGAGTGAATTACCCAGACACAATACAAAAAACAACCCAAAATAGCCACAAACAAAGCAATTTGGTAGGAACTACCATAAGTTCTGACGAAAATGCACTAAAGGACGAATGTATTTTGCGGCACGACAATGCGACCGGCCGAAAAAACATCGGAAAGTGTACTATCGAAAAAAATAGAGTTTTTAGGTTCTTTGAACACAACCGAGACTTTGCCGTCACCAATTTATCAAGATCTACCTCGAAAAGTGGAACAGAGACAAAATGGGCAACAAAATGTTGTGACTGAAGAAAATGTTGGCCTGAAAAAATTGCCATTCGAGCATGGTATGGAGCACAATAAACAGAATCTCAGACTAAGAAACAAGCTTAAAGCCCGTAGTAAACCTTTATGTAACTCAGAAAATGGTTATGACTTCTCAAAATTAGAAAATATTAATTATTATAACTTCCCCCAACTAGAAAACCATATTAGTAATAACTTATACCAATTAGAAAAAAAGAGATTAAAGAAACAATGAATATAAATATATCTTTGAATGAAAATAATGATCATAAAAAATATACTGCAATCGCAGAAAATACGTTAAGCACAACAAATAATCAAACAGTACTGCACCCTGCAGACAAAACACATGGTACTCACCAGCATACACAAACATACATACAAAATGAACGAATTCAAAAAAAAAAATTAATACCATTAGAAAAATCACAAATATTACATAAAATTACATACACAATACAAGATATATGTAAGGCAATAATTACATTGATCTATACATTCATACACACACTCATATTAATTAATATAGATAAAAAAGATTTTACGTTAGAATTATTAAAAAGCAGTAGTATACGAGTATAAAAAACAATTAATATAACATTAAATCAAGCAATACAAATAACACCCAGGTCAAAAACAATAGTAGAACTTCCTGTTAAACTCGAAGAACCAATGATAATCAATGATCTAAACAATTAGAAGACGGTTTATTTGTAGGCAATTGTTTATTACCAAGTGATCAAAATAGGATTATAGTACCCATAATATATACACACCAACATCCCATTAGTTTAAAACAAATTAGTTTAGAAATTGTAAAGTTAAGTGAATATGAAATAATAGATCTTGAGGACAAGAAATCTAAGAATAATGGCATGCCATAACGGACCTTTGTATACAATACAATGACATTTTTTTTTTGCCTGGAGCCAAACTCTCCCATACTAAGACCATGTTTCATGAAATTCCCATCAAACAAGAGCAGTCACCAATTTATTTATTTATTTATTTATTTATTTATATCTCTCAACTACACACAAACATTATGCTTCAGTTGAATCAAAAATGTAGGTATAAAATAATGAATAGATAAGCAAAAACATAATTATTTAATAATAAAAAAAATATTAACATTTTAAAAGAAGCATTTAAGAAATGGAAAGATTATATTATAATAATAATTAGGAAGATAACAATTTCTTTTTAAGACTGTTCTTTGACAAGTTAAAATCTATACAATCATAAAAACAATTAAAATCAATGCACATGACATTTAAAGTTTCATTTAAACCATAATTAGATCTGGCAAAAGAAGTATAAAAAAAATCAGAGTTACGATTTATTCTGGATCGAGAATTTATATTCAGCATACTGAGGATGTGAGAGGAACAAATTGATCCAGATAGTAATTGAAACAGGAATAGAACATTATTCACTTCCCTTCTTTTTTTCAGCGTCGATAGGTTTAATAGATTCAAACGATTTTCATAAGACGGAAGACGGTGATTTGGATCCCATGGAAGTTGACGAAGGACGAATAACAAAAACTGTTTTTGAACACTATCAATTTTATTTATTGAAACATTATACATAGGACACCATACGCAGCTACAATACTCCAAGACGGGACGGACGAGGCCGCAGTAAAGGGTTTTCGATATATAAGGGTCATTTAATTCTTTAGAAAACCTCTTAATTAATCCGAGACGACTTCTTGCCTTACTAGTGATAACGTCAATATGGCAGTTAAATGACAATTTTGCATCAAATAAGACTCCCAAATCATTAAATGTGTCAACACGATCAACCAAGCATTCATCAATGTAATACGAGGAATCAATGGGGTTTTTCATCCTGGTGTACGACATCACTTTGCACTTTTTAGTATTCAGTTCCATTCCATTTGAAACACACCATTCAAAGGCTCTGTCAATATCATCCTGCAGAAACAGATATCCATTTGAGTTCGAAAAGCTATAGAACATTTTGAAGTCATCTGCGAAGATTAGTATTTTTGAGTAGAGAATATTCATACCAATGTCATTAATATACAGGACGAAGAGAAGTGGACCAATATGACTACCTTGAGGAACTCCGGACAGCACATTAATAATTTTAGATAGGCAGTTTTTAAAGCGAACATATTGAATACGATTTTTTAAATACGATTTGATCCAATCAATTATCCACGCTGGAAATCCATACCTTTCCAACTTAAGAAATAGTATAGAAAGACTGACCCTATCAAATGCTTTACTTAGATCAGCGTAAAAAACATCAGTTTGGAGTTTATTTTGTATATTTATATTAATTTGGTTTGTGAATTCGAGAAGATTTGTAGTTGTAGACTTTTGTAGACAAAATCCATGTTGTTCAGGAACGATTAATGACTTACAGAAAAATTGAATATGTTTCGAAACTATATTTTCAAACAACTTTGGTATGCATGAAAGTTTTGCAATACCTCTATAATTCTCAACATTGTTTTTATTTCCACACTTGTGAAGAGGTAAAATAAACGAAGACTTCCACAGTTCAGGAAAAACACCAGAAGATAAGGAACAGTTAAATATGTGTGTAATCGCAGCACAAATGTAAGACTTACAAGTTTTAACAAATATAGACGGAATATTGTCAGGACCAAACGAATATGTACTTTTTAAGCCGTCAATATATTGCACTACTTCCACTTCAGACAGCCTTAACGTAGGTATATCACAGTTAAATTGATTTCGGATTAAATTATCACAGTATTTGGGATTGCACGAGGTATATGTTTGTTGGAAAAAATCAGCAAATAAATTACTTATATCTATATCACAGGAAGAGGACTTATTTTTATATTGCACGGATGTTGGAAAATTTGAATTTTTCCTTTTAGAGTTTATATATTTCCAAAAGTACTTAGGGTTATTTTTAATATTGCACTTTATTTTACTTAAATAGTTCTTATAGGCTGTCCTTAAGGAACTTTTAAATAGTTTTCGATAGTAACAGAACTGATAATAAAAGTTAATTGCGTGTGTTCTCCTCCATTTTTTAAAAAATACGTTTTTTAGGTTTCGTATACGTCTTAAATCTTTAGAAAGCCATTGAACTGATGATGCTATAGACAATTTCTTTTTAACAGGAACACAAAGATTAAGACAGTTTTGCAAGATATCATAAAAGTTCACGACACATAAATTAACATCATTACAATCCATTACACTTGACCAATCCACATTGCAAAAATATTGTTCCAATTTTGCCAGGTGAATTTTCTTGAAGTTGAAATTTTTTAACGAAGACGAATTTGTAACATTTGGCTTTTCATCAACACATAATGGCAAATAACACTGAAAAGCATTATGATGTGGAACCTTTGGCAAAAGCCAGTCGTCTACATCCAAAGTTTCGCAAGAAACAGAACAATCAGTAAAGACAAGATCGAGGTAACGCAAACACTCATTCGGCAATCCATTAATTTGATTGAGTCCAGTTAACAGCACGGCTTCAACAAAGTTCCTTTCATAAACAGGACCCTGTACAATAGCATTATAAGTACGTTTATTATCCTCATCCATTTTCCAGCTCAAATTAGTAAGGTTGAAGTCACCAAAAAGCAGTACAAATAAATTTCCAGAATATTCCACAATATCATTTATAGCTGAGGAATAACATTCATATACAAAAGACGATGAACCAGACGGTATATACATAGCAGATATTAGAAACGAAGAACTACAATGCGTCAACTTTATAGTTAAAAGTTCTAAATGTATGAACTTATTTGCTAATACAAGTTCAGAATTCAGACAACACTTAACAGCAATTAAAACACCACCTCCTTGTTTATGAATACTATTACATGGATTTCTATCCATTCGGTAGACAGTATATTCTGGTGGACAAATTTCAGCATCAAGTATAGATGAGTTGAGCCATGTTTCAGTAAGTATAATAACATCAAAAAATCCATCAACACAATTTAAGAAAAAAGTTTTTAGTTTCGACTTCATACCTCCAACATTCTGGTAATATACGCTCAGTTTTTTGGAAGGGCAGTTTTATTATTGGTTGTATTTTCAGAAATCCGAGCTACGTTGATTCTTCTCTGTATATTTTTGAATTCATGAGCTATTGTATATTTCGGCCAGAAATCAGGAGATAGCAGGCCTTCAATAACAGTATCAGATGCAAAAATTTTCAAGGAGGATATGTGACGTTCGTAGGAAAATTGCATCTTATGACACTTTAAAGAAATCGACGGAGATAATTTCTTTTTTATATATTTCGCAACCATGTCACAAGTAGTATCAGGATGAAGACGAGATATGAAAACACATTTCTCCGGTGGCACAACAACTAATTCGGCCGAAACACCCTCATCCATTTCGGAAGCTATTGGGCCGACGGTTTGCGAATCAGCTGGAGTTACACCAGGCGAGATATTTACAGACACAGTAGATAAAATAGGAGAATTAGGTATCTCTTCAATAATCGGAGTAGATTTCGGATAGGGCGGTAAAATAAAGGAAGAATGCGAATCTGATGAAAAGCAGACAATTTTATTTTCATCCTTCTTTTTGCGCTTTGGTGATAACTCCTTATCCTCAATTTCTAGGTTATTGAACAGAATCTCATAATCAGCTAGTTTTGCTTGCATTTTCGTAAGATCATTTGAAATATCCTTAAACAATCTTTTTGTTTTCTTAAACATTTGAAATAATTCGGTGGTTTTTTTATTATTGCATTTTTTACAAAACCAACGCAAGCCATTTCCAATTTTGAGAAGCCCTTCAACCAACTTCACAGTAAGTCCCGCACACTTCATATGAGCAAAACCATCGCATATCCAACACATGCACATTCTTTCACCATCTCCAATGATTTCATCGCAATGAAGGCAATTCATTTTTTTTAATTTAAAAGAAAAATAAATTTAAATTAACTTGCCAGAAAATTATGCAATGAAGACAAAAAAAAAGATAGATGTGTTTAGATAATAAGTGCCTAAAAATATGCGAAGGTTATCCCTTGATTTTTTATACAACGAAGTATGCAATACAAATATGTTAAAATACAAAAAAACAAGTAACTCACTCAAATAAAAACTTCCGCAAATTACAAATACAAAACTTACAAAAAGAGAAAGCACTAACACGAGAGATAAAGAACTAAGAACAAAGGAAAAAAAAATTCAAGAGATGATTAATTTAAACACTATTTGCACAAAAAAAAAACTATTAATATGCACAAACGTGAATTTCACAATTGAGAATTGATGCTTAAAAGTCTGAATTAGTTGTTATATTTAATTAATTAATGACAAATCAAATAGAAATTAATAACAAAATCAGAGCGAAAAATAAAGCAGCTAAGTAGGATGAAACTCACTCACTCTTAACACGAAGATGTACAGATTGCCTGAAAAACAAAGTCATAATCAATGAACAACTTGCCGAAATTCTCGAAAATGTTATCGTACAATTAAGTAAAAGCCCCTGGAATTCACCACTTTTAGTTGTACCAATAAAGGCAGGTCCTGATGGCGAAATACGATGGAGAGTTGTCGTTGACTTTCGCAAAGTAAACGAATGTACAGTAGGAGACGCTTTCCCACTGCCCCGCATAGAAGATATTCTCAAGCAATTAGGTCACGCTAGATATTTTACTACCTTAAATTTGGCTAGTGGATATCACCAAGTTTTGGTAGACCCAAAAGATCGGGAAAAAACAGTTTTCAGTACAGCTTATGGGCATTATGAATTTAAACGTATGTCTTTTGGAATCAAAGTAGCCCCAGCTTTTTTCCAACGTTTAATGAATTACATCTTAACCGGCCTACAAGGCCTGGAATGTTTCGTGTACTTGGACGATATCGTTGTCTAGGGCAAAAATATAAACGACCACAAAGAAAATTACAGTTATTTGATAGGTTGCGTGAACATAATTTAAAACTTAATGTCGAAAAATGCCAATTCCTCTGACGAGAAGTCGTATGCTTAGGACATAAGTGTTCCGCAGAGGGAGCGCATCCCGATCCCGGAAAAACCAGCTGTGTACAAAATTTTCCTGTGCCTCGTACATTAAATCAAACACAATCTATACTAGGTCTCGTTCATTACTATAGAAAGTTTATTCCAGATTTTTCGAGAATATCTCGACCAATAACTAATCTAACCCGAAAATACGTAAAATTCAAGTGGACAGAAAAATGTCAACAAGCGTTCCAAAAACTTAAAGACGTCCTAATATCCCCTCCGCTATTCATTTATCCCGACTTCAACGAACCATTTATACTCACGACTGACGCTAGTAACGAGAGCTCAATGCGCTAGACAAACTGACAAGGATGAAAACAAAACTAACAACTACTCACACACATCTACCGAAGATCATACAGTTGAGAATAGCGAATATCCACCTAATACCCAATGTAAAAGCTCCAATGACGAAATTCTCAACTCGGATGGCATACTAACTATACTCAGGTACTATCATGATTCTCCATTTGGTGGTCATCAAGGTGTAATAAAGACATATAAAAGAATAAGACTAAAATACAAATGGCCTAAAATGTTTAGGGACATTTGGAAATACATTAAACGATGTCCAAAATGTCAAAAAATGAAAGCTAGTACAGAGATAAAAATGCCAATGGTGATAACAGATACTTGTCAAACCCCATTCGATAAAGTTGATTTAGATATAGTAGGTCCTCTACAAGATTCATACATAGGAAATAAGTACATATTAACTTTTCAAGATAACCTCACTAAGTTTGTAGATTTTTATGCTATGCCAAATCAAGAGGCAGAAACCATTGCACATATATTTTACGAACAAATAATCACTAGATATAGGATACCAAAACAGTGATTAACTGATCAGTGAACTAATATTTTATGTAAGTTAATTAAGCAAGTATGTAAGCTCTTAAAAATAGAAAAATTGCAGACAACTGCATATCACCTTCAGTCAAGTTGTGCATTAGAAAGGGCCCACATTTAGTAGAATATTTAAGAACTGTTTGTGACGATAACCCAAGATCTTGGGATCAATATCTAATAAATGCGGCATTCGTTTACAATAAGAGCATCCATGAAGGAACGAAACTTACTCCAATGGATTGTCTTTTTGGTTTCACATCCGACATACCGTCAAATCTGAAACGTGAACTAGAACCGGTATACGATCACGAAAATTATTACTTCGCTCTAAGAAATAAGCTCCAAAACACATACGCTATTGCCAGAATAAATCTGATAAATAGCAAAAGAAATTCCAAAGATTATTACGAGTGTTAGAACCATCGAAACTCGACACGCTAACATCATGGAGCTGGACACGTCTGTCTATTAAGGAATTGCACGACATGTTCATGGAAATGGCCATGTTGGTTGAGAGCTATGGCGACTTATTGTACAGTCTTTAAAAAGAATTTGAACACATTGTCGATATTTAAAGGACATTACATAAATGTATTTATTTAAGTTCCTAAAAGAGTAAATGGGTTATTTGCGTTTTCTTGTAGAAAGTACAATAATCTATTTTATTCAGTTTTCGGCGAACAAGATTTAGTCTATTAGGGACAATTTGTAGAGTTGAAAACATTGCAGGGTCTGCATCGCCACGTGAAAATGCTAATGGAATCGAGATCTCTTGCAAAGATTCCAGAACAATACAGTTTGCTCACAAACAGCAGAATCAATCTCGCCGATCGGTTTGCAAGAAAATCACGTCTTATTCGTTTCCATTTTCGTTTAGTGGAAAGATTGTTGCCTTTAAGTACACTGAGAATTTTGCCATGAAGGGTTAGGATGTATTATGATAGTGTAGCCAAGTACGGTAGATTTGGAGTACCCAACGAGCTTTGGAGAGTATCTACGTGCTTCATTGGGATGGTGTTAACGGTTATGAGTTCTAATTTATGTTTTCTTACTAGTTCCGCATTTTCAAGTCCAAGAATTATTTCAAAAAAATTACATCCAAAAGTAATTTGGTGACAAAAAAATTCCATCCAAAAATAATTTGGTGACATAATTACTTTTTTTTGCAACTTGTCAATTGATTTTAACAGCTTACAGAACTCTCCGCAAATATTTTTCAGCTGTGGTTTTTGCTAGAATTTCGCTCTCCTAGTGGAGAACACCGAAAACTTTCGTTTCGCATCAGCAGCGTACTAGGCTTCAAGCGGTATTTTCACTTAACCGATCTTTGAATAACTGAAAAAAAACCTTACATGAAATTAGATAACTAAAATAAAATTTTCCCAATCCAATCTAAGAATAAGAATTTATGTTTTGGTTTACAAAACAATTTACCACTTGTGCCATCATTTTAAATTATTTTACTCGCACTTTCCAGAAATTATATTTTCCAAGCTCAGAAGTCATACAATCAGTAACAAACAAAACAAAATAATATTTTGTTGTCAAACTGACAGACCAAAGTGAAGTGTGAATCTTTTATTTAAGCAGGTTTCAGTAAAGCAATGTAGTTTGTATGAAAGTTGCGAAAAAATGCTGCATGACAAATTTTGTGTTTCAACTAAACGAATTTTTCAGTTAAGCGTATTTTAGATATGCGGACTCGACTGTAGCTAATATTTTTTCCTGTGAACGAAACAGACTTCTTAACGAAAGCACTTTGAAAGGCCAAAACTAGCCACCGAAGAAAAACAATTCTGATATTTTTTTATATTTGCCTGTTTTTTTTATTTAAAAGGAATTAGGCCTACTGGGATACCCTTCAAAAACGCACTTTTTATCATACCTCAGTGCGGTGTGGAAAATATAAATATGTTTTAATTTTTATAAACAAAACGATTAAATAAAATTTCCTATCGAAAAAGGGCGGTCACCCTACATACTGTTTCATTTAAAATACACACTACGAAAACAACTGTGAGAACTTTATTGACAGATTCATGCAATTCACTGTAGCGAGAATGAGAGTCAAACGTTCTAACTTGCCTACACTGCCCATTTCTCTGGGACATACCATAGTTACTACTACTTTCTATGTAAACTTGTTTAGATACTATTAAAAGGTTGAATCTTATTGAATCAAGGACAAAATAAGAGCCGACAGTGGGAATGACATTTCTGTCCTCAAATAAAAAAGTTTTTGTTTTTCATTTTTTGTATTAAGATGGTAACAATATGGTTAGTAAGTGCAAGTGTAGTTAAGTACGCCATAAGCTTTTTTTTTTAGTGTAGTGCAAGAAAATGTTACACTTTTCGATAATTTTCATACACAAATGTTATACATAACTTTTTTAAATAATTAATAACTTAACTTTATGATTACATTAATTATAAATATGTATGCAATTATTTTTTAAATATGGATTTACGAAGATATTCCAAAATTATAATTCAAATAGTAATTTAAGCATATATTCCTACCTTTGAAACTATCGGGACTTCTATAATCATGACTGTGTATTGCCATGCCTTTAAAATCGTCGATGCCTTTCAAATTTGGATAGGACGGTGTATGATAATGTCCGTTGCACACCATAACGTACTCAAATATTTCAGTTTTTATAACATCATTACACAGGTCTTTTACCATAACCTTAACAAAAAATTATTTTAAATATTTTTAAGCTTCGCAAATGTATAAGGTATACCTCCCACTTAGTGTGTGCTGGGCGAATTCGGATAACATGATGTAGGAATTGTATATGTTCCCGAACTCCAAACTTTTCTGTATATTTATTTAAAAATACCATCATATTTTCTGATGATACGTAAGATTCGGCTTCCTCCGGAATTGGGAAATCAGGAAAACCCATAACTTCTTTGGGAAGATTTGTTCTAAGGTTTTGTATATATGGTGTTTTTAAATAAACAATAAATGTTTTCGAATACTAACTATTATCTTACCGTAAATTTTTGTACATACTAGAATGAACTTCAATGCCATATTTATTTATTCCTATTTCATCAGTATATTGCCAAGTTCCACCTATGTCATCAGATTGTTCGTAAACTATTGGTTGCAATCCGTTACATAATACATGCCTTGCTGAGCAAACGCCTGCAATTCCTGCCCCGATAACGCACACTCTCATTTCAATCAAAGGTCTCAACAGTTAATTATAAATTAAAAAAAAGTTAATGTTATATACGTAAAAATATTATTTACAAAAATAATATTTTCTCAAATCGAATATTAATTATGTACGCACAACCAACTTCCTACATAGAATGAAGCCCAACTAGTTTATTGCTGTGTACTAATAATAACAACGACAGCTTCGAAAGTTTCTTATCTCACACATTTTAAATTCCGTATGAATGTATGTATCTACAAACTATTTTCTAGGAAGATTAATATTGCCTTCATATAATTAAATCATCACAATATCAAATCGCTTAAAAGAACCAGAGGTATAAGTATATCATTTTTTTAATGAATCGTGCCTTGATACATATTTAATATAATAAATAAAATGCACGACTGGATCGCACGTACTTGCTCTCATGTGCGATCATATCGTATGCACAAGATTCTGAGTAGCGGCTAAATATATTTTTAGTATTTTTTTACTAATTTTTTATATAGAAAATTACATACAATTTTTTCTAAAAACAAATTTGATATGGCAATTGTATGTATTTAATAATATAAGCTTACAAATATGACTTCGAAAAAAAATTGTCACCCGTTTTCAAAAGACATATTGAATTTTCGAAAACAATTTTTTTTTTCAAAATTCCAAGAAAACAATTTTTCGAAAATTTTGGTATCCAGTATATTATTTATAATTTGATGGACCTTCTAAATAAAAATTTTGATCGAAAACCGACGAGGGAAAGTTCAAAATACAAAAAATTGTTGTATGGAAGGTACCGTTAATAACATAATATGTAAAAAAAAAATATTTTACCAAAATGTACAATATACATAAGTGCACATATTTTTTTTATCAAAACACCTAAAGCGCATAATACCAAGTTTGAAGAAAATCGCTTCAGCAGTTTAGGCGGCTGTAGATCGTTGTGCAGAGAGACAGACGGATGGATATAAAGACAGAAAGATAGGCAAACAGAATTGCGGGACCCAGTTTTTTGGTGTTCTCTATCATCGCAATGTCAAGTTTGATTAAAATCCTACATATATCGCAAGTAAAAAAAATATCTTTTCTATTACAGGTGATGGAGCCAGTGGTCGTCCACCTAACTTTTTTTTACGTTTGACTGTCCCTTAAAATTCCGATGTTCGAGTTTTTGATATGAAGTTTAGTTTATCTGAATCTTCGGAATGTCTAAATTTCGAAATTCTTGTTTTTTTCAGTCAACTTGCCATAAAAAACTAAATCTTTAAAAAAAATTAAATGAAAGTGTGATTCTTATGAAGTCACACCCATAAATTCCAGAGGTCGGCCACGTGAGTTTCCAGTAGGCGGCCTCAATATAAAAAATTATATTTTCATACTAAATATGTGTCTATTTCCAATTTAATAGAATGTAGGTATCCAGAAATCATTTTAATATTTAATATAAGCAGTTCAGTTAAATAAAAAAAATGCGATTGTAAGATTTTATTTGGTATAAGAACGCCATTTCATATTAGGTACAAAGACATACCTAGACTTTTTTTTACAAAAGTTAATTAATAGTCAAAAAATACATTTAATTTATTTGAAAATGAAAACTAATAATAATAATATTAACTTAATGCCTTTAAGACCTAAGGTCTTTTTAAATGCAAGGTGAATTGCAAGGCACTAATTAAAAGGAATAGGAAGATAGGAATATATGAAGATATCAAGTTTTTTACATGTAATATAGCGGGTTTTCCAATAAGAGGTGTTATTTTGAATAGCCCGCTATTTCGGTAGCTGTCACTTTTGAAGCTGTCATTTTTTGACATTTGACAAGTAGAAACTACGCTATTAATAAAAATGGAACGATACACGCTTCAACAACGCATTGAAATTATTAAAATTTACTATAAAAATGGTGAAAATTTGGCAGAGACGGTTCGTAAAACTAAAACATTTTTGGGTCGTCGTGAAGCACCTTGTCGGACCGCAATACAGAAATTGGTGGACAAATTCGAGCGGTTGGGACAAGTTAGTGATGTGAAGAATAAAACCCGTGCACGTCGCTCAAGAACAACTGAGAATATTGCTGTTGTAGCCCAAGGTGTTGAAGAAAACCCAGGTTTGTCCATTCCTCGTCGTTCTTTGGAATAAGGCATTCCACAAACGTCATTACACCGTATTTTGCATAAAGACTTGGGTCTTAAGGCTTATAAAGTTCAGTTAACACAAGAACTCAAGCCGGCTGATCATCAACAACGTCGTGTCTTTGCTGATTGGGTCCTTAAAATGCATGAAAATGAACCGGAATTTCATCGAAAAATCAACTTGACTGATGAGGCCCATTTCCACCTCGGAGGCTACGTCAACAAGCAAAACTGTTGCATCTGGGGCTCGGAAAACCCAAGAGTTATTGTTGAAAAGCCTCTCCATCCTCAACGCGTGACTGTTTGGTGCGGTTTATGGTCCCGCGGGGTCACTGGACCTTACTTTTTCGAAAATGAGGCAGGAGCAACAGTTACGGTCAATGGATTGCGCTATCGAGAGATGATTAATGATTTTTTATGGCCTGAATTGGATGGTATTGATCTGGACAACGTTTACTTTCAACAAGATGGCGCTACGTGCCACACAAGCAATGAAACCATCGATCTTTTACGGGAAAAGTTTCCGGACCGTGTTATCTCTCGAAGAGGTGATCACAATTGGCCACCGAGATCTTGTGATTTAACACCTTGCGACTTCTTCCTTTGGGGCCACGTGAAAGATAAGGTCTACGCCAACAGCCCAGCGTCGATTCAAGACCTCAAAGATGAAATTCGTGAGGCTATCGAGGACATAGGGCAGCCATTTTGCGATTTGGTTAGGGAAAATTTCATGAAAAGGATATGGTCCTGTAAGCGTGGTGTTGGCGGCCATTTGGCTGATGTTGTGTTCCATTAACGGCACACCTTCCTCTTTATAATGAAATAAACATCCGATCATTTATCTCCAAAAATGCCATTTTTCTTTGAATATCAAAATAACACCTCTTATTGGAAAACCGTTTATATTTACATAGCTTAGGAAAATGTTATTAAACATTGTTTTAGATCAAACAACAGAAAGAAACTTATAGATATTAGTATATATATTTATAAAAAAGTTGGTTTTCTTAATATGTTTTCTTTTTTCTCAAATGTTTTGCCATTTCTATGGTATATCATATATAGTAATGTAATATGGGCGGTCACTGTTTGGACGGTGCGTATACAGAATAATGAAATTATTACTGCTAAAATCACTTATGTCCATAGAAAATGCGTTTGTTGAATTCGCCGACCCGAAATCTTATTGGCCGTTTGCCATTAATTTAATAATAACAGCCGTTTTCGATCGCATCTGGCCACTTTCTGACCTACCTAAAACCTACTTGTCGGGCATAGTTTTAACAGAGTGACGAGGCCGCCAGAGGAAGCAACACTAGTTGTACCAAATATTTTCATTTGCACTGAATACAGAGTAGTTAGCCACCTTATGGTTTCCTAATGAATCATTATGCGATTTGTTGTATCATTTGGGAACTAAGCCAATACCTGATCTCCAAAACAGGCAGAAGGAAGTTTCGTTGACATTATCAAAATACATGAAGCTTCTCCCAAAAAGTCTTCGAGGCATCTATTTTTAATAAATACTCACTGTCATTTGTATTGACAACTTCGAAGATGTTTGAAGAACTCATAGTAGCAAGTCTTCCATCTTAGAATGGGTTACTGAAATTCTCTTTTAAAATGTTTGGACCGCTTTTAATGAACCTGATAATTTGGTTCGCAGGTCTATGGACCACTTTAAAAAATTTGTATTCCTTGGTCGCACTAAGGTCTGTATTATAATCAGTTTTTATTATAATTTATTATTATTATTTCGGTCTTGTAGAATACTTCTAGGAAACCCGAACTTCCGAATTGCCTATTTCAATTTAAAATGTTTATCTAATTTTGTTCAGTACTGAAGAAAGTGCCTTTTTCGTGTAGTTATAAAATATTCTTTTGCCCTTCGTTGTTTCCATTTTAATGTTCTTTATAACTGCATATTAAACAAATTTTCGAAATTTGTATAACCTACCCATGACCATTTTTTTAGACATTGTACATGTACGTTTTATTTATGAATTGCGAAATTCTTTTATAAGTGTCTTACAAGAGCAATTAATTTTAATAATAGCGAGTGCAGTGAAATTCTTACGAAAAGCAAAAAACTTTTCAATGTTAGTTCAGTACGTTGTAAGTTCTCCGTGAGTAAAACAACGTACGGAAGTTAGTTAATTTTACTGTAACTCACTAATAGATCTATTTACCGTAACATTTCTTAAAAACATAATTATATTTGTAACTTATCTAAGTAAAACTTACATAATGTAATCCCGGCATTTATACTAAACCCAATAGGCCGCCATAAGATCACGTGTCTTCTATAGCCGGCCACCCAATATCTCGTAACGTTAACAGGCTGGCGACTACTGAAACCATGGAATATTTTTTGAATTTTTTGGTATAAATAAATAGAAAATGAAATTTCCTTTAACTTTGCGTACTCAGTTTAAAAAAAATAAAAATAAAGTAGTCTTCAGTAGCTGGTTAGGGCGAGCTCAGGACAATTGAAAAAAAATTGCCTCTTGTAAATTATTAACAAACAAAAGTTTTTAAGTTTTATAGCCAAAAACAGCAAATATAACTTTAAATAAATAAAAAAACGATCAAAAAATTCATCTACATTCAATAGTTTGGCGATTTTAGCTCTTTTTAAAAGTCAACTCCACTATTTTTTTTTCTATGGAAAAGGCACAATACAAACGAAAACGATAACTTGAGCCAAACATGCATTTTATTACAAGAAAACCAGTAGCTACAATGGTATGAAATCTTGCAACATGGAAGAAAAATTGTTAGCCTTTTGGAAAATATTTTTTGCCGGCAAATTAAACGAAAAGTTTTGCTATTAACTTGAACTTTACCACGAAGTGGCCGACTACTAGATGTGGCCGACCTCACATGCCATCATCCTAATAGGTATAAGGTATTCAATAAAATTTGATTTACAGATAAACTGATATGAGGAAGTAGAATCTAATTATTTTTATCAGTTCTTACATACCTATTATATTTTTTTTCAGTTATACATATTTTGCATTTTTATTCCCTACTGAGGTTGTGGCCACTGACCATTGTATGTAGCGATACTATCGTCAGACAGATTTTTACTTCCGATTACACAGGCATGTATGTAGCTAGTACCTAATGGCAAGCTTAGGATTCGTGAAAAATAAAATGCACGAAGGATAGTACGAACTTTTTCTTGTAGCTAAACGTTGGCGTTGATGCTATTAGTCGGTAGGTATTCTAGTTAATAAGAAAGTGTTTTTTTTTCATAATACAATTTTATATACTACTGAAATTACTCACCCAAGTAGAAGACTTAGTATTATATTTAATTGGACTTGTCGAATTATTGATTCAAAATAGCTTTAAACAGCCTTTAGCCCACAACATTTGCGTTTCGTCCCGGTAATCTCACTTGGGCTCATCAGTTGGTTAGTGAGCGCCTTACCAATACGCAATTTTTCTTAAGTTCAATTCAACTTACATGCATTTTTTGATAAAAAAAAAAAACAATGTGAACTATATCCCATAAGATAAAAATTTTAATCATTCAAATTGGAATATTTTGTTCTTAACTAGACATAGTTAATAAAAAGTTGTTTTTTTATAATACAATTCTATATACTACTTAAATTACTCAGCTAAGTAGAAGAATTAGTATTATGTTCTTTGCATGAACATTTATTCATGCAAATAAAAAATAGATTTCTCGACCGTCGTGAATTGCTTTCCAAAATTCAAAATATTTTGCCCGGAAAATGTGGCAAACTTGAAGGAGTAGATGTATTTGCCCAAGAATTGCCAGATGATGTAAGGTTATGCGAAGATTATTTTCTACTCGAATTGAAGATGTGGCGTTGGCGCAATTAAAATGTATTTTTTCGATTTTCTTGATAAAAGTCTTTGTTAAATTAACTATGGTTGCAAGCATTTTTGAGAATGCCAAATGAAAAAAAGACGACCGCTCTCTATGGTTTGGTTTCGATTTCCTCTGAAAGAAATATTTTTTGATTTAATTATAAAATCCAGAGTAGAATTTATGTGTGCATTGCCTCGGAATAGAAATCGCTCATTTGTCATACTTTGTTTCCCCTTCGGAAAAATGTAACTTTAAGACTTTGTATTGTATTGTAATTGTTTTTATTTTCAACTTAAAAGTAAATTTATACATTTTCTTTAAAATACTTTTAATTTTCTTGTTAAGAATTCAAACTTACGACAATGACTTGAAAAGTCGTCTGTCAGGTTATTTTAGCGAATAGTTAAATGTAATTTAGGTATTTCGTTTGTAAACGGATTTTAAATTTTATAATTCATATAGATTTTAAGTCTTAACAAACAATTTGAACATAATTCACAATTTCAATAAAATATAAGTATATTAATTCGCAGTAGGTACTAATTAAAATCATCAATGATTTATTTTCTGTAACTGATGGCAGCTTTTATGTCACTTACTAGTCTATCCCAATCGCCAAAGTTTACACCGTTCAGCATACATATGATTTCATTTTCAGTTAATGTAGTTTGTCCGAGGTATATTTTTCTGAATTCTCTTAGTACGGGGCACCTTCCTAAAAAGTGCTGAATATCTTCGAATTCTCTCATGTTACAGATATTGCATGCTGATAATTGATTCCGGCCAAATCTGCTTCCATTAAGGCAAATAAGATAACATCTGGCCTTGAAAATCCACATAAACTTACCAACATCAAACTGTCAGTTAAATAGGTCCTCTAAAATTTAACTGGTGTCCTTCAAGTCTAAGACAGTTCAAGAGGCTTAGGTTCTTAAGGGTCTATTCTGCTAAAGAGCAATCTCCTTCATCCCAAAATTGCTTCTTTCGTAGTAGGATTTTAGAAAGTTGATGTGGAAGCCTTTTTTCACTATAATCAAACAAATTTTTTTCGACGTACCACAGATGGAGATCTAGAGTGTAGAAGTGACTATCTTCAGCTCTAGTCTCTAGCGCCAATGCAAAGTTTGGCGTACTTGTTGGTAGTTTTAAGAAATACTGCTGAAGCTTATCTACTTACTTACTTACTTACTTAGGTGGCGCTACAACCAATATGCCTCTCCAGCTAACTCGGTCTTTGGCTAGCTGCCTCCAGTTACGCACTCGAAGTTAGTTGAGGTCATCTTCCACTTGAGAGTGCCACCTTAGGCGAGGTCTTCCTTGACTGCGTCTTCCCTCTGGGTTGGAATCGAAGATCTTGCGAGCCGGATCATTGTTGTCCATCAAAAGCTTCTGTGAGGTCAGTACCAACCTTGGCGGAGCAGCGAAAGTTCTCCATCGTCATCCTACACAGGCGGATGAGTTTTGTGGGGATGCGAAGACCAGACATGGCTTTGTATAGCTCGTCTCTATAAATGCTATCGTACGCGGCTCAAAATCGATAAAGAGATGGTGGGTATCGATTTGGAGTTCTTGGGTAGTTTCCAGGATCTGCCGTAGCGTGAACATTTGATCGATTGTGGACTTTCCTGGCCTGAAACCGCACTGATAGGGTCCAATCAGGTTGCTGACAAATGGTTTCAGACGTTCACATAATACAGCAGAAAGGATCTTGTACGCGATATCCAGGAGACTTATTCCTCTATAGTTGGCGCAGCTTAGAGGGTCTCCTTTTTTGTGGATCGGGCAAACGATGCTGAGGTTCTATTCATTCAGGCATACTTTCTTCTGACCAGACTTTAGAGATGAGTTGGTGTAAGCATTATACCAGGTCATCTCCGGCTGCTTTAAAGAGTCCGGCGGGTAGTCCGTCGGGGCCAGCAGCTTTGCTGTTCTTAGTTTGGATATTGCTATCCTCACTTCATTTTGTTCAGGCGGGCGGAAGTTTTGTGTTTCATCTTCCATGTTGAATGGTTCATTCTGCCTGCCAGCGGGATTTTGGTCTTCATCGGCTTTTAACAGTCTGCAGAAATGGTCCTTCCATATACTCAAACCTCTACTAGGAGGTTTCCATTCCTATCTCTACAGGCTTCTGTGCGGGTTTTTTTTGCCTTGACACGTTCTTTTTACCTGTTGGTAAAACTTCCGCACATTCTTCGTGGAGTAGCATCTCTCAATATCTTCGATCGCGCGCTTCTCATGCTCTCTCTTTTTCTTCTGGAGAAGCCGGTGTTCTTCCCGTCTTTTCTGCTCGTAGAGCTCGCGAGCAGTTCTCGTGTTCTATGCAGCGCCGCATTATATGCCATTTGTTTAGCTGCATGTGCCTGCCTGCATTCTTCACCGAACCAGCGGTTTCGTGGTGGAGGTCCGGTGAAACCTAGCACATCAGTTGGCGCACGTCTGATGGCTTGTTGACAGCGTTGCCACTGGTCTTCGGCACTTGATGCTGGCGGCAATGGATCGGCATAGGATCTGGCGGTCTCTTGCGATTGCAGTTTTCCGACGTCATACTTCCTCCTTACTCCGTTGTTGGCACGTTCGGGTTATTCGCATTCTTACCTTGGCTGCAACAAGGTAGTGATCCGGGTCGATGTTAGCTGCTCGGAACTTGCGAACATCCAGAATACTGGAGACGTGCCTTGCATCGATCGCAACATGATCAATCTGATTGACGGTTATTTGATCTGGATGCCGCCAAGTCCATGTGTGTATGTCGAGATGAGGAAACCGTGTGCTTGCAATGGTGACATTACGTGCCGCCGCAAAGTCAATTAGCCTAAGTCCGATTTCAGACGTTGTGTCGTGTAGGCTATTTTTCCGACAGTCCTACCAAAAATTTCCTCTTTACCTATTTTGGCGTTCAAATCGCCTAGTACGATCTTATCGTCATATTTAGGACACTGCTCATAGGTTTTGTCGAGGAGCTCGTAGAAGTCATCATTGGTGGGGTCATCCTTGTCTTCTGTGGGGGCGTGAGTACATATTAGACTAATGTTGGCGAATTTAGCCTTGATACGGATTGTCACAAGTCGCTCACTCACGTGTCGAAAGCCCAAGACTTCTTGCCTAAGTCTGCCTGTTATTACGAATCCGCACCCAAATAGACGCTGTGGTCTTCTTTCACAATCACCGTAGTATACGTCACAGTTTTTCATTTCCTTTTGCCCGGCCAATCCCATCGCACTTCCTGGAT
The DNA here is from genome assembly GCA_910595825.1 of Philhelius pedissequus. NCBI lineage: Eukaryota > Metazoa > Arthropoda > Insecta > Diptera > Syrphidae > Philhelius > Philhelius pedissequus. Next base: position 167,581,211 of record OU343160.1, read on the forward strand.
GGCAGTAATTCATTCTCTGTAGCAGTCTAGGGCCTCCGCTAGTTGTTCGGCTGCACGTGGTCTGTTAAGAGTTCTAACATTCCACGTGCAGATCCGAAGGTCGTTGATGAAGCTTATCTACTTCATCGAAAAACATCAAACTTGTGCACCATTTATTTGTATTACACTGCAGACTGCCTGAAACAGTTTACACTTCGATTTCAGATTTATGTTTTTCCTTAATAAAAAAAACATTGCCAAGTGACGTTAATGCTTTTCTGCGCTGCATTATTCCGAAATTCACCGTTTCAAATATTTATAATTCGCGGTAATTCGTATTTGTTCTCCTTTGAATGTCCAGTTTTCTTGTGTAGATATTCTGCCTCCATTCCGACTTATCATTTATTGCATAACTCTTAAGTCTTCTGCCAAAGTAACCGTATATCTGCATACAGTAGCAACCTTATATTTAGATTTTCTTTTTGCAGACCACCTTCTAGAAAATCATGCAAGTCATTTACATAGAGAGCAAAGAGAAGCCGATATAGAAGACATCCTTGTTTCACACAATAAAGTGTTTCAATATAGTCTGACATTTCAGTTCCAGTCAGATACAGTGTTGGCATAAATCGCTTCAATCAGGCGAACACATTTTGTGGATATTCCCACAGAGTGTAGTTCTTAGATTAATAAGCTTCGTGCAGCCTTCAGATCCACACAAAATACATATAACTTCTGTTTCTCCCCAAGCTTTATGTGCACTATTGAAGCCAGGTTGTAGATGTTGTCCGCAGTAGAATACTTTTACCAAAATCCAGCTTGAGACTCTCCGAGGATGTTGTTACTCTACACCCATGCATAAAGCCTTTCATTTAGGATTCCCATCATTGTGTTGGCGATACAGTTCATGAATGAGATGCTACGGTAATTATTTGGCTGGTTTATGTCTCCTTTCCTAAAAATTGGGAATATTATAGATTTATTACGAGCTTGTTCTATCCTACATTCGTTGAACATATGAGTGAATGTTTTTGACAGATGTTTTAGATGTCCTCTGTAGCATTTACTAGGAACTCGCAAGGGATCCTGTCTTCTCCAGGTGCTTTATTCAGATTTACATTTGAGAGCATGTGTTTAGTTTCAAATGCAAATATTGATTTGTCTAAATCCCGATTTTCAATTATGTTAGGGACATAGAATATGTACTTCAGGTTTAAGTTAGGGTTTAGAAGATCATGAAAATATGTTTTCAATTCTGAGGCCGATATCTGAGGAAAAATGTAATGATCTTTGTTTCCTAGCTATCTTTCACCATACTAAGCTGGCTATGAATTTGTTGGTAATATACGTTTTTACTTCTTTTACAAATTACGTTAAAATTGCGTTGCGCTCTTAAATAGTTCAATTTCGCTTCTTCTCCTTCAGTTTTTCGGTAAATTTTCAAAAGCTAAAAAGTCTTTTTTCTCGATGACTAACAATCATAGTTGTACCATTTAATTGTGGCTTTAAATGGTTTCGAGTTGTGACCTTATTGAAAAGCTGACTGCTTTATAATGTTTTTAAGGTCATTCAGATCAATCGAAACTTTGCCTGTTTCTAAAATCAAAATAAAAATTCAGATTTGCTTGGTATTCCATCTTCTTTCACTCTTTCCATTTAAGTTAATGTAGAACCCTACTTTGATTTGAGTCATTGACGGCAGTGCTTATATTGATAGTCAGTTTATTTGGCATATGATCTGACCATATAGCTTCTTCCACTTCAAAACTCTGTATACAGCTTGGCAATTCTTGTGATGCTGCACATAGATCGTTTAGCGAAGATCCCATGCTGCCAATAAACGTTAGATTTCCTTCTTCGTCTCCTTTAGTTCTGCCATTTAAAATGATGATGCCATTATCATTGCAGAACTCTACGAATTCCCACCCTTTTGCTTTCATTGTTTTATCTTTAGAGTGTCGATACTCCATTCCTGCGCTGAAAGCTGTAATGTTAGAATCATCCAGTATTTGTTGAAACTCTCCTACTCTAACATTCATATCTCCGATTAATATTGGATTGAGGATCTCGTTTTCCAGAATGAAGCACGGAAATTGATCTATGTCGTTTCGCCAACTTCCTATTCTCAAATATGCCGGAAGAATCGATATTATATTGCTGCATGTTGTCAATTTAATGATATCGACACCCCCTGAGCTAATGTATTAATGAGTAACACCATGTTTTGCCAATTTTTTGCTTACCCCATACACACATCCTCCAATTGCCATCCCAAATATACTGTTAAGTGTTAAGTTTTCCAGTACGTATCAAAATCTATAAAATATTTTTTATACTGTTCTATTCTATCTTTAGTTAAATGAGATTCTACTATTAGGATAAAAACATCGTGAGATAACACATATTTAAAAAAATTGTGGGGACAACTTTTATTTTCAAGACCGTGAACATTATATGATACAATTTTAAAGTTTCTTATTTCTAAGTTTTGATTAATTTCTTTTTTATTTTGTTTTTGATTCTTTCCTAATATTAAATTTGAAAATGCTGGGGTAGTTAAAAATGAATTAAGTTTTTTTTGACAGGATTGTTCACAAAGCTCGTAGATATTACAATTGATGTTATCTACCTTTCCATTATATGGGCTTTGCATCACATTTTCACCTTTGAATACTCTACACATCAGCTCATTTTGCTTATTCCATGCAAACAATTTCACACCGATTTTCATTCTGTAGTTTACCACGATTATTTTCTGTTTTTTGGTTTTAGATAAAATATTTTTTCTTATCTCCAACATTGCTTTTTTGAGCATCTGCTTCCTTGAATTAAGATCTCTCTCCAAGCTTATGGATGTACCAGCCAAGTTTCTAGAGCACTTCAAAACCTCTTCTACAATTTCGTTCGATTCAAGTTCAGCCACCACCGTCATCTTTCCATATTTTCGAAGACCTTTTTGGTCGAACGCACCTTTACTGTCGAAGGTGGTTTAATTACATTCTCACATACCTTTGTAATTGCTTCGATGTGTTCAAGCTCAACGCCTTTCAAATCATTTTTTTAATTTTTTATTTGGTCTTCAAGCCAGTTTATAGCATGCTTTCCTTTTTCTCTATCGACTGACAATTGCTTGATTTGTGTTTTCAATTCTTGATTTTCCAACGATAAATCTTCCACCCGTGATGACAAAATGCCAACCTGAGATAACAATCCTTCCAAATCGGATTTAGTAGGTAAATTTTGAAGCTTTTTATCAAGCAGAGATCCCATTTGTGTTTGCATTTTGCTCATAAGATACTCTAGTGTAAGATCGCCGACCAAATCTATTTTCCCTGGAGATACATTGCCGCATTTTCTCTTTGCACTTTGGAAAGGGGTAACCCAATGTGTTCCCTCTACTGTATCGGTATTTATCGGTCGTTGCATTTTTTAAGGCGTTTAAATTTAAGCCTTTTCAATTATGATTTATCTCCTAAAAGCATGCAATACAAAGAGGCAATATTTACTTACAAGGGCTTTTCCTTTTTCTGTCAGCCGCCAAAAGAAGACAATTGTAAAAATTGTACTTGGCTAGGACAAAACAAAAAACCAATTTCCAGGCAAACTATGGAAAATACAACTGTACTCGATTAACTGACCTATTTCTCTGAATGCGCTTTCGATTAGTATCACTTCCACTTTTATTGATACACTCCAAACTAATTATTTCCTTATCTAAATTTTATCTGTTTACAAACCGCAGCTAGCCAAAACTAAGGTTACCAGTCTTACTTTAAGACTTTTAAGGGACACTTGGAAATAAATACATATCATCGAAATGTCAAAATATAGTTTATTGCCTACTTGTCTAGCCATGAACTGTCAAAATCTCTTGTGGCATGGCTCCTATTTAGATGGATTAATGGATCCACACCCCGCATTTTTCCTACCAACAAACTGCTGAGATACCTTACTCTATATTTTCAATATACCAAGACCCGGAGACCGAGACTACACATTCAATTTATCACGGCAAAAAGGCGAGAGCTAGACCTAAGACGTCTCGGTGCTAGCCCTAATAAAGACGAAACAAATATTAAGTTTGTCCGCGCTAATCTCAGAAAGTATTCAACCGTTTTGCTTGGCGCCAGTTATTGCTTTCATGAAAACTCATAATTGAAAACTTTGACTGTCAATTCTGATACACTTAAATAAATAAAACTGATGTCGTTTTGGTACCAAAATGAAGGTAATAAGATATATAATATTTTTTGTCAAAAAAATATTTTATTTGCTCAACCACTTTCTTGTAAATTCACTTTCGATTTTAAATGATAATTGAAAATGCTTTCCATCATTGAAAAATCGAAAGTGAATTTCCATGGTTTCCATTAGGTTCACAGAAAATCTGTCTATTTCTTAACGTGCACATGATGCATTTTATAGAGTGCACTATCTACTTCAAGATTTTTAGAGGCATTTTCCACTTCGCTACCTTTAACATTGTTCAAAGCTTGTATTTTACTAACAATGTAGTGAAAAGCTGTTTCTACACCTTAACCTTCCGTATATGCATGCTGTGCAGAATAAATGAATTCGGGGTTCAACTTGCTACGTATGTTACTGCCCATTAGACTTTCAAATGTCTTTAGAACAAATGGTGGAAGACTTATGGGTCTGTATTCTTTGGCATCCGTTTGGCTTACCAGCTTTAGGTATGAAAACCACCTTAACTTCACGCCATGCCTTGGATACATACCCCGATTTTATGCTATCAAGGATTATGTAGTTTAGATAAGGAATAATGTGGTCTTCACATTTTTGAAGCATCACAGGAAAAACGCCATTAAATCCCGGTGGAGAGAAGGAGTTAATAACCAATTTTATCTTCTCTTCCGTTATAATATTATGGGGTATTACATGTTCGGAATAGTTTGAGTTTTCTAACTCATTTATCGCACCACACCCTGGAAAGTGAACCGTGACAAGTAGCCTTAAAGTTTCACTAGATGACTCCGTCCAGTGTCTATTAGGTTCTTTTAAAGATCGGAGTGGAATTAGTTAGTTGGAAAGCATTTTCTTAAGTCTGGCTGATTCGTTAGTGCATCTAATCTCGCTGCAGAAATGTGTCCGCGAGCTACGTTTTGCACGTTGTGTTTCAGTTTTGAATTTTCTTTGGCTAGATTTGTAAATATTCCAGTCCCATTCTGTTCGTATTCGCTTGGCAAATTTGAAAAGTCTTCTAGTTTCTTTTCTTATATCGCTGATTTCATTTGTCCACCAGAGTGGTTCCTTTTTTCCCTTCCCTGCAGATTTAAGTGGACAGGATTTTTAGAAAGCTCTGTTCAGAATTGCTGAGAGTTAGTTCTACAGTCGATTTATCTATGCTTTCGGGTTCGTTTATTGTTCCAATATTACAATTACTCATACTTGCCTCTACTTCCCCACTAAAATTTTCAATTTGTGTTTCTAATATTTCTAACTGGTTTTCGAGAATTCTTGGCTGTTGTGCCAGGTATGAAGAATCCGATTGGATTTTTATCGGAAAACGATTCTTCTTGTAATACCTTACACTTTTTTACCGAAAAGGTAATCGAATTATTCGTAACAGTAATGTCGAGTACCTCTTTCCTCTTCTTGATAACAAAAGTGGGTCCTTTTCCTTATTTGAAATTTGTAAATTATTTTGAAGAATAAATTCCAAAAGAGACTCACCCCTAGTGTTTATATCTTTGCTACCCCATTGCAAATGATGTGCGTTGGAGTCACTGCCAATCACCATACGCCATCCTTTCGCGTTAGTGTAATGCACCAGCCGTTCGGTGATGATTGCCGGTGGTCCCTCCATACCGCCAAATCGGCATATATGTGGATGTGATAACCAGCGGTGCATGCCCGTCTCGTTCCATCTTCACTGCCGTCTGGTCCATGTTGTTATATGTAGTTAGAAGAAAGAGTTTAATCTGTTTCCTTGCTAATATACATGTTCTAAATAACTGTTCATATCCACTTGTGTGGTCTTATATATCATGTACTCTTTAGATTTCAAGCCCTTTATCTTGTCACCTGCGATCCAGGTTTCTTGGAAAAGGACTATGTCGTATTGTCTATTCTCCAGAAGATAGACCAGGTTGGCGGTGGCGGCTTTACTATGTTGAAGATTTACATTTACTTGTAAAATTTTCAATTTCATTACAGTTTATCAAAAACTACCTTACCCACCTGTTTCTTTCCGATTGGCTATCAATCTCAGTTTACATCTGGTTATGCCCACGCGTATCCTGAAATTGATTTTCCTCAGAAGTGGTATTTATTTGTTCACCAGCTTCACTACCACTTCTCTGCCTTCCTTTGTCTTCTCTTCAATGTTTTGGCTAAGCTGTTGAGAGACAATATGTACCTTTGAAGACTATCCCAGCGTTCTATTTAATTCGCCTATCTCCTTCTTCTCTATCAGCCGAAGGTTAGCGTTTGGCCATGGAGCTTCAGTTTTGCTCATAAATTCCCGGAGCCATTCGAGGGTTTTATCGTCCTGGCACGTCATCAGCTTGAAACCGTGGGCGGTGCTGAGGTTATTGAAGAGGGGCGGTTGCCTCCTCTTTAAGATGGCTTCACTTACACCGTCTAGGATCCTGAGCTACAATAGCTGCTATTGATCTTCGGTAAGTTTCCGTGAGGTTTTCCCAAAATCGGCTATGGCTACTTGGTAGACAACACGTGTTACTTGGGAGGTCTTTGTCTTCTTCGTCTTGTTTTTCGGTGAGGAGGTAGCAGGTGACGAACTGTTATGTCGTGCCCTTTTGGATGTGCTTGCAACTGAGACACATTCGGTGAGTGGTGTTAGGCCTACTCCTCCTTGCCCATTCATCCTTGAGGCACTGCCAAGTGGTTCATTGGTTTGTTCGTCACAGTTTTCTCTAGTAAACGTCTTCAGTTTCAGAATGGATATGTCCAGGCCCAGCTTGTCTTTCGTCGTTAAGGAAATTGGATCCCTACTAGCAAAACGCCGGATGATCCTTTCCGCGTTACGTGTTGGTCTGCGTCTTATCTCTGAATCGTTCAGAACTTTGACCTTGCGAAGCCTGGTTTGGTTCTTCACGATTGTCAAGATCGTATCGTCTGTGTCTGTTGTCTTGTCTCTTGTGAGTTTGCTGGATTTGGAATTCCTCAACGTGTTGAGGTTAGCAGGATAGCTAGAGCCCTCCGCGCTAACCACGCACGTTTTTTCCTTCCGTGTTACTTGGGAGGTCTTTGTCTTCTTCCTCTTGTTTATCTGTGAGGAGGTAACAGGTGACGAACTGTTATGTCGTGCTCTTTTGGATGTGCTTGCAACTGAGACACATTCGGTGAGTGGCGTTAGGCCTACTCCTCCTTGCCCATTCATCCTTGAGGCACTGCCAAGTGGTTCATTGGTTTGTTCGTCACAGTTTTCTCTAGTTAACGTCTTCAGTTTCAGAATGGATATGTCCAGGCCCAGCTTGTCTTTCGTCGTTAAGGAAATTGGATCCCTTCTAGCAAAACGCCGGATGATTCTTTCCGTGTTACGTGTTGGTCTGCGTCTTATCTCTAAATCGTTCAGAACTTTCACCTTGCGAAGCCTGGTTTGGTTCTTCACGATTGTCAAGATCGTTTCGTCTGTGTCTGTTGTCAAGCTCTGGTGAGTTTGCTGGGTTTGGAATTCCTCAACGTGTTGACTTTAGCAGGATAGCTAGGGCCCTTCGCGCTAACCACGCACGTTTTTTCCTTCATTGCCCCACTCTTAAGCAATTCCTCACATGTCGTCGAGTTTGTTGTCTCTTAAGTATGCTCCCCCATCGGTTCCGTCTGTCTACCGGGATTATAAGAGGTAGGTGCCCCCCCTGGCTTGCGTACATGGCTATGTCGCCGAAACCACCCCTCCTGCCATCATTTTAGTAACCGACTCTCCCGCCCCCCGGTCAGAAGTTGCGTGAGGCCCCAAGCTTGATCCGGTGGGTGAGTTTGACGGCCAACTGTCCCGTTTGTTTGTTTTGTTCCTGCCTTTGTTGTTGCATTGTACGTTCGATGAGGAAGCCCCTTTCAACGGTTTAATACCGTACGAAAGTGGCGGCTCCATCCTTATTATTATCGGCGGTGCCTTCTATAGTCTAGGGCTTCGGCGGCGGGTTAGCGTTAGGCCCCCCTTCCGTCGAGTACTCTTGCATGTACGCATGAGCGTGATGTAGTTCTTTACGTTCTAGTTCTGTCATATCGTCAGATGCTTTATTCCCCAGTCGCTTTATCGGCGTCTTGTAGTCCAAAAATTTGGTGAAAGGGGAATCTAGTAGCTTTTAGAATATAATATGGGGAAAAATCAGAATCTTACTTACTCTAATTTGAGTTATAAAAAATGTAATGAACAACAAAAACGTATGATTTAGACATGTGTCGTGCGTGTGCGTAAACGAAATTCACAACTCAGCCTAATACAGTGAATGTGTGCAGAGCATCCGCAATCTGGAAATGTCTTTTATATTGCATTTACTGAAAATGTGGTTGCCTCTTCTCATTTTTTTTGTATGTTTAACATTTATTTTTGCAATTTTGAAATGCAAAACAATCTTTAGGTCCTTCAGTTGATCGTTATTTCTTTAATCTTTGCATGTTTTCGTATCCAAATATGAGTTAAAAAATTAGTTTTTGATAACTTTTACAAGTTATAGATATCATTAAAAACATATTAATTTATCAATTGCAGATAATGAGTTTTGTTAAAAGAAATTTAGATGTTTCTTTATCCTCAAAAATTCTTCAAGACTCTTGATTGGATCTGCCTAATTTCAAGAACTTGCTAGATCCGGTGAAGAGAAATTCATTAAGTCGTATTGCCGGAGCAAGAAAAAAATAGTATTATTTATTTTATCTGTACAAAATAAAAAGATAAAAAAATGGATTTTTAAGTATATTTTTATTATTGGAATTATCGAGGGGAATTTGTGGGAATGTCGCTGACAGAAAACTGGAAAAGGGGGAGTTGGAGCATCTCAAAAGGGGAATTCTAGTTTTCCTTGTTATTTGTATAGGTCTTAACTGTATGCCGCTGTTGGTTGTTGTTAAATAAAATAAATAAATAAATAAAATAAATAAATAAAATGAATAAATAAATAATCCCACGCCTCTATCGCCAAGATACCGAACGCGCTGGGGTCCATTTGCCCCGAGTACGACGGCAAATTCGGTTGCCAGTCATATGGGCACCTAAAAATGAAATTCTAGCTAAAAGTTGGTGTGTTTTGCCAATGCCAGCCTAACAAAACAGCTTGTATTTATGGACGATGCGAGTATTGAAGAAGAAGGGTTGTGGGTCTGCTTAAGGGAAGCAGTCAAAAAATAAAATATAAAAATTTAAAAATATGCGATCAGTAGATCTATAAATTAAACAAAGAAGAGAAAAAAATTAATCAAAAAAAGTTTTAAAAATTAAGAGGAATAGCATGCTAGTGCACTAATTAATTTTCATAGTTAGCAGTTTCAGTTTCTCTAGAAAATAAGATTTTTTGATATTATCTACATTTATATTAGTGCTTAAAAGATGACAAACTATGTAGAAGTTTTTTTGAGTGATCTTGCTATTAATATAATTAAATACATCAGAGTTTGCATTTACTTCCCTCAACATTCTTCTAACTGGTTTATTTCTATCATAGTCAGTTCTGCGAGGAGCTTGATAAAATTGTGGTATTGATTCTAGAGCGTGCGGATTGATGTTAATACTCATTAACGCGAGTAAGGTAGAAGAATCATTAACGCCAGATAAAATTTGGTGTACGAAAATAATATCAGCCACCTCACGGCGCTTTTCGACAGATTGTAAGTTAATGAGCCTTACACGATCTTGATAAGGGGCAGGTTATAATTATCAACCCTTAGAGGAAAATGGAGGAATCTACGCTGGATTGCGTCGATTGTGTTAATATGAACACACTTGGCTAGCATACTCAAGTAAAGGTGGACAAAGGTTGTGTACAGAGATTTCGTAATAAAAGGGTCTGAAAAGACCAACGCTTAACGAAAGCAAGAGCAGGGTTAGCCCTAGCAATTATGTTTTTAAATCGAGCTCACTATCGCAGATGACGCCTAAATTCCGAATGGATGTTACTCTTGAAACAAGGTCATTATTTACGTAGTAGTCCCGTGGTGTCGAAAGAAAATGTTTGTGAGAATATGTGATTGCTTGGCATTTATCGACATTAAGTTCTAGATTGTTCTTTTGACACTACACAAAGAAATTATCCAAGTCATTTTGCAGACGCAAAGCATCACAAGGTGAAGAAATTATTTTAAACATTTTCATGTCCTCTACGTATGTGGAGAGTTCAGAATCCTTTTAGAAATAAAATGAAGAACGTTTCGTGTATATAAATATAATATTAAAGATAGTGCGGTGCAATTTGAGGTGATATTATTATTTTTGTGCTGTGTTTAGTAACATTTAAAATGGTTTCAAGTCCTCCGAAGGACACAAGTTCCTTATTATACCTCATTTATACGTTTTTTTTTTGTGAATTATTTTGAACTGTTAAAAAACGCTTAATATTTTACTTCTTGGTGATGTCGAGAAAGATAGATTTATTTTTATTTGGATTTAGTTCAATTTTTTAAGATTTAGTTAACGATGTACATAGTACATTTCTCTGTTCATGAAATCTACATTGACAATTGGTAACCCTAATGACATTTGTGAGAGAAATATGCCAATTTATAATGCTCACTACGGCAACCACGGAAAATAGAAAAGCTTTATAGAAATAGAGATAGCTTATTGAAATCAATAATAGTAAGGGTGAGATGCAAATATCCTATCTTCCCTGTACCAAAATAAATTGCATTTTTTGACTATTCAATCAGGGGGATGAATAAAATGCCAACAATGGAATTTCTTTTGGTTCATCCTTACCAGATTTCATGTTAGTAATAAAAAATGTAATGATGTACGTTTTTTACAGATGGTTAAGTTATTCAAAGAAGGTACAAACCATCACTAATGGTCTAGGGAGGACGTTCCAAAATAAATTGCATTTTTTGACTATTTCATCATAGGGATGAAAAAAGCGAACAATGAAATAACTTGGGCGTGTTATTCTTTGTTAAAGAATCACTGAGGCATTTCATTAAACATTTGAATGCAATTAATGATTTTAACGGTAATGCAGAATGCAAGTTCCTACATGGGAAGAATTTTGTCATCGAATTAAAACTATTTACATTTTTTTCGGAGTGTCACTAAACACTAGCAAAAAATACTCAAAACTTTGTATGCAATAAATGACTTTTTTATTCCTATATTCCATACTTTTGTTTAAATTAAATTAAATATTTATGTTCTTATAAAAGAACTCACCTCTCACTTTGTAGGTTACACAATAAAAATGTTTACGTGATTTTTTTTATTTCAGCAGACTTCAAAAAGTGAAGATTCTACCCAATTGTCATCTTCTAATAATGGCCAAAAAAAATGTTTTCCTTTATAGCATATTCACTATACAGTGTATTATAGAGATCAGTGAGTTTAAATATTACAAAATAAGAAAGTTTAGCAACGAGATAAGCGGAACACAGGGCATTCCCAACATAAAACAAAAACGGACGCACGGTGAACTTCAAGGATGTAACAATACTAGACAAAGAGTGTTGAAATACTTGATGAACTTATACTGGCGTTCAAAATTATAATTGTATTTAAGTTTTGATATTGTTGTTTATTGAAAATATATGTTATAAAATTTTCTTTACATATTCTGTTCTCAGTCGAATACGTTCTTATTATTTTTATTCTGCTGAAAGGTTATGTGCCCAGGAAATAACAGATTGTACAAATATTAATAGCGTGAACAATTCAATCGTTAAGAAAATAAATATCTCAATACATGTGAATCCATCAGGAGTCCACTATATGGAGAAGCTGACTGGGTCTGAAAATTGGTCAGCATTGAGAATTGCAATAAATACGGAATTACAGCTGAAAGGTGCTTGGAAATATATTGAGCCTGTCGCCAAAGAAGGTTTGGATGATACTAAAGACAATATTGCTCAATGTAAAATAATTTTAGCTATCGACATGATACAAATTCGTCCATGTAAGGGATGCTACAAATTCCAATGAGTTATGGACAGCGCTACAAAATCTTTTTCAAGACTCAGGATTAGACAGACGCATTGGATTTCTACAAAAATTGTGCTCTGTGTGTATGGGGAGTGCTCATCTGTAGAAGATTATGTAAATCAAATTATTTTAACGACTCAAAAATTAAATGATATTGGTTTTACCGTCAATGATGAATGGGTTGGAAGCTTATTTCGTAAAGGTTTATCCTATGAAAGCTCATGATAATGACCATCGGGAGTAGTGGACAGAAATTAACAACAGATTCTATTAAAATGAAATTGCTACAAGATGTTAAATTGAATTCGGCACAATCGAACTCAGATCTTATGTCTAAAAATGGTAGTTTTTCAAATATACAAAATAAAATAAAACCCAAGTTGGACAAGGATGGGAAATTTCGCTGGTTTAAATGCGTCGGACTTGGACGTTTTACTTGAGAATGCTTATCACAGTTTAAGAGCCAAGACACCAAATCAACAAATCAAATCAAAAGGCTCAACAGAGTCCAAAAAGAACGAATGGTGTTTCAATAGCGGTGCAACTAATTGTTATATGAAGTAAATAATACCATTATTTCTTTTTCTTATATATACTTATTATGCATTAATCTTAAGCTAGTAGTTCAGTTGTAGAGTGACCTCCAAATTGAAAAAAATCTATTTAAATAAAGTTACATATAAATTATAAATTCCTAACAAACTTCTTTATATTATTTATAACACTATATGACATGGTGCCAGATGTGTTTGGAAAGTTAATTTAGAGTAAAACTTTGTCAAATTAACAAAATGAGTATCGATACTAAAAAAAAAAACAGATGTTAACGAATTCGTTACGGTAGTAACTCCGCCAACTTTGACGCCGTCAATTCAACCACTTGATTTAAAATCTAATAATATGCCGCTCGTTTGACAAAAATTGGCTGACCAAGTCTAAAATATTCCTACGCAAATCCAGTTTCGAAAAACAGCCTGATCAAAGAAAAGCAGCACTTCTTTTGTATCACATGGAGCCAGACTCTTTGGAAGTTTTTAATTAATTTGATATTGACCTGGATAAAGTTCTATTTGATGACCTTGTGGCCAAAATGGAAGCTTATTTGTTGTTAAAGGGTAATGTCGCTATGGAGCGACACAACTCTTTCTCTAGAACCCAGCAAATCGGTGACTAAATAGACGAGTACGTCACATCGTTAAGAAATCTAAGCCTTACAGGTAACTTCTTGACGATATGAGAAGAAAGAGAACGCTTACTAACTTAAGGAGCAATTGAGCCAAGCAATTGAGCCTGATGAAATAGCAAAGACAATTGACGTTACCAAATATTATGCAAAACAGTTACAAAAAAATTACTCAAGTAATACAATCAATGTCATTCATAGCTATCCGGCAAAAATTTCCGTCCGACAAAAAGTATCAAAATTACAACTACAATAGTCGTCAGTACATAATATCAACAACCAAACCAATTTTAAATAACAATAAAAAACAAAACAGCTACTCGTCAAATACTTATTCTACCAACAATAATAACTGTCCTCGTTGTGGCAAATTCACCAATATCGATGCCCAGCAATTGGAGTCACATGCAACACATGCAAAAACAAAAATCATTATTCCAAGATGTGCCGATTTAACAACGCAAAGATTATGCCTAGACCCAAGGAATTTAAACAAAAATCTTTTGCGCGAGTTAAGCATCCCTTATATTATACATTAAGACTAGAGAAAACATTATTTGTAAACAATCATATCCTTATCAAGCACAGCCTTGAATACACACTACACCATTAATGTAACAGGGATAATATTATTCGTATACAATGTAGCATAGATAATATTATCTGTTCTTCGGTATCAAGCGTAGCAACACAAAGAGATTATTGCATTAAAGAGTATCGTTGTAGAAAGATAAGGAACACGGGTATAAATACGACTATGTGATTAGCAGATCATCAGTCTTATAATTTATATTTGTTAGATGTAAGCTAATGGAGCTCACATAATTAAATAAACAATTGAAATTGTACGGTGAAAGCGTATATGTAGAAAAAAAACAAAACACAAAAATTCGACGATAACAGACACGAGTTCAAAATGGAACAAATCGCCTTAGCCTTAGAAACCAGATGCAACTAAGTGACACAAACCTTAGAGCACACACGCACAGAGAATGCAAGATTAGCAGAAATTATAGCTTATCAAAATGCAATAAACACTAATGTAGAAACTAAACTAATTGATGTGAAGGCTGAATTTACAATAGTTTCAAACATACCTGCGTTAGAGGAAATAAAAGCAATATATACAGAGGGTAGTGAAATACAGTTAGACGCATTTAAAAGTCTACCGATTTTCAACGGTGATCAATCAAACTTTCTCACGTGGCGCGAAGAAGCTTCTAGATTAATGGAGAACATTAAAAACCTGACAACATACAGTATGCAGCAGCATTGAATATAGTGAAGAGTAAAATACAAGGGGCAGCCGCGAATGTGTTAACTAATTATGACACAATTTTTAATTTTGAGGCGATACGTGGATTATACGTGCTCTAATCAAGAACCTCTACACGTGCTAAAAGACATGATGAGAGCAATGACGGAAAAAAAGTACACTGTCTGAATACCACGACGAGAAAAATAAAAATCTCTATTTGGTCATATCAAAAATCACTACGTCAGGTGATCCGCCGAATATAATCCACAGATTAATAAAAAGTGCTAACGACTACGCAGTTCGTATATTCATTGATGGTATGAGTGACAACTTTACAAGAGGACCATTATATTCTGTTAAAATAAATAGAACGCGAATAGAACATGGCAATGTTCACAGGCATTTACATCTCACTCAAAATAGGCACCACAAAAATATGCAGCATGAATATACAAACGAGAGAAGACCAAATTATTATATCCAAATAAAGAATTATCAACCACAGAAATAGTACAACAATACGCAGCAACAAAATCAAGTACCACACCTAAACCCATTCAAGAGAAATGACGGACCAAGGTCAATGGAAATAAATTCCAGACAAATTGTTCATACTAAGCGACAAAATTGGAATCAATACAAACCCGACATATATAATCCACCAGCGAAACATGAACACAGTGGAAGTTTCAACACACACAACGACCACAAAGAGAATAAATAACTCCCGCCAAGAACGAAAAGATGATACTAGCAGCACATATGCAGAAGCAGATGAAGCCGAATGTATGTTAGGTAGATAATAATGTAAGAATAGATAATTTCAAACTAGTTTACGGGTTGCCCTGCTTAAAGTTAACAAGTATTATGTCTAAGCAAATTTATAAAATCCTCATTGATTTATCGCGTGTGCCCACTCCAACTACATTTCAATTGAGAGATTTCAAGTCAGTTAATAACATTGCGCTGCAGTCTGATGCTATCAAGTTTCCTTGGCATTTATGTCACAATTTCGCCATTTCTACGGGCAAAGTTAATTATTTTCAATACTTAATTTTGGAACTGTTTGAAAACCATGTCCCTCTTAAAGCAGTGTCAGTTTGCAGAAAAATTGTCCATGGTTACTTCTAAGATTCAAAGTTCAAGTAAGCATAGAACAAAGTCATTCGAAATTGAAACTAGGCCCTACTAATGCCAATTGGGAATTATTATGCCGCGCGAGAAAGGATTCAACTTTTGTGATTCCAAGAGCTAGAAAACGACATTTTATGTCAAAGTTGGGCACAAAACAATCATATCGTAAGCTCTGGAATAATCTTCGCTCAATTTGTATCGGTAAAAAGGATCCAAATGAATTAAATCGCACTTTCGTTTTGAGTGACTTTCAGAGTTTGAATTTCGTGCCTAATAATCGGCTGCACAATTCATACTTGGAATTTGAATTTGATTCTGTCTCAGAATTTGAAGCGTTTGAAAATGTTCGTTATATTAAGTCTGATTCTATTGGTGAAGATGGTGTTCCAATGTGCTTTCTTAAAATAATTTTTCCACGTGTTTTTAGTACCCTAACACAAGTAATAAATTTCTGCATTACATCGCCATCGTTCACTGAAAACTAGAAAATAGCTAAAGTTATTCCTGTAGTCAAATAAAGCAAACCCTAGTTCTTGCTTAGATTTTCGTCCTATAAGTATTCTACCTTTTCCAAAGGTGTATGAAAAAATTGTAGCCTCACAAATATCCAGTTATCTGAACAGGTTTCACATATTATCACCATTACAGAGTGGGTTTCATGGAAACCACAGTTGCCAAACTGCATTAATCAAAGTCCTTGATGACATAAGGCTGGAATATGGTAAAAATAATATAACTCTGCTTTGACTGCAAAGGCCTTTGACAGTGTAAACCATAAATTACCAAGCCCGCTGGGTCTACAGGAAGATTTGCTCTGTAGGATTAATGAAGATCTCCTGGCAATCTCCAATGTGTTCATTAGTAATGATGTTACCCTTAATCCGATTAAGTCCCAACTCACTGCGATATCAAAAAAATACGTTGATACCTCACTCTTGCCTCCAATTTTTCTCTTAAATACTCAACTTGAGGGTTACCAGTCTTGGTTTCAAAATCAACCGGAAAATCATTATTTATATAGTTGGGAGAATCTATGCTGGGCTACGTAAACGCTGGCCATTTTCAGCGATTACTCCTGAGAATACTAAGCTTAGACTCATTAAAATTTTGTTGGTACCCTTAATCGACTAATGTCGTCTATTGTAAGCCCGATTCGAAATCTCAGCATAAGCTGCTTGTGGCTTTCAATGATATGATAAGATATGTGTATGTTTTGCAAAGATATAAACACATATCAAATTATCATAAACTGGTTTTGGATGCTCGCTGCATCAATTTCTTGTTCCAAGATGCTTTATATTTTTACACAAAGCTATACAAACAAAAACACCACCATACATCTATGACAAATTACAATTTGCACAATCTCTTAGAATGACGAATCTTCTTTTAGCACCGACATACAACTACCTTTATTCTTCACTGCTCTTTATTGTGCATGCCACCAGGCTATGGAACACTCTTCCAGTTACCATAAGAAAAATTATTTTACCAGCGAACTTTAAAAAATCAATCAATTGCCATTTCAGCTAAGGATTTGCACCTAAGTAAGTACAAACATAACTTCACAAGAATTAACTTATTTAAATATAAACAGGTTATATAATGAAATAATTAAATAAATAAATTGAATTTAACTTAAAAAAAAGGTAAAGCTAAGTAGATATATTCTTACAATTTGTAAATATGTATATAGTTGGTTTGTATAGTTATCTTCACAAAAATTGTCAAATTATAATTATCCATATATTTAAGTACTATAAAAGCCTAAGTCTTATTTGTACATTGCTTTTAAATAAATTAAATTGGGGCAACCCTTAATTACATTAGTACAAAATGCGATTCTAGGGAACAAATTAAAATTAAATTCCATGGTAGATACTAAAAAAGTGGTTAATATATTAAAGAAAAATATAACATTTTTTCAATTAGAAGACATTCAGTCTTTTGATATGATATTGGGATATGAAGGACTTAAAGTTTTAAACGCGGAAATAAATTTTAGGGATATGACTCTAGCCACCCTGAGCAGTGCCGAATCTATTTAGAAAATTAATTACATAATTGGGGAAAATAATATTCTTCCCTTCACAGATGCTATAGAAGCAAGTATTAGGAAGATCAATGATAATCCGTTTTATGTTAAACAGTATCCATATCCCATAGCATATAACAAATTCGTTAACAAATGGATGCAGAAAATTTTACATGACGATACAATAGAAAAAACCAATAGCCCTTACAACAGTCCCATATGGACAGTACCTAAGAAAGGTTTAGGCGAAAAAGGAAAACCAAAACGGCGTATGGCTGCCGATTTCCAAAAGACAGATACTCTATTCCGGATGTCAACATGACTATTCAAAATTTAGGTAAAGCCAAGTAATTTGCAACGTTAAATTTAGAATCAGGCTTCCACCAAATTAAAAACAAAGCAGAAGATAAAGACAAATCAGCTTTCGATATAAATGGAGCAAAATATCATTTTAAGCGAATGCCTTTGGGACTCAAAAATGCACCAACCATTTCCCAGAGATGTGTGGATGACATTTTGAGAGACTTTGTAGGTAAATTTGTACACATTTAAATGGATGCGTATTGATATATACTTTATCTGAGGAAGAACATATACATCACATAAATCAAGTATTCGACGTACTTAATAAAGCCACATGAAAAATATCTGATGTAAAAAGTAAATTTTTTCAAGAAGAAGTAGAATACTTAGGTCATATAATCAGGCAAGGTAGAATCACTACGAACCCATAGAAAATAGCGGCACTAGAAAATTTTCGAACCCCACAAAGGGTAAAAGACTTGCGAGGATTTTTAGGTCTTACAGGTTACTATCGTAAGTTTATAAGAGCATATGGAGGCATAACCAAACCCCTGACATTATGTTTACGAGGAGATAACGCTAAAGTTAACAAAAAATAAAGTAATAATATTAAGATAGAACTGAAAAGCTCAGCTTT
Source organism: Philhelius pedissequus (assembly GCA_910595825.1). Lineage (NCBI taxonomy): Eukaryota > Metazoa > Arthropoda > Insecta > Diptera > Syrphidae > Philhelius > Philhelius pedissequus. The sequence goes on from OU343160.1 coordinate 167,599,840, forward strand.
AGAAGCGGTTAGAATTTTGAAAAATTATTTAAGAGAACAAGTCGAACTCTTAACAATTCGAACTTACTACTGATGCATCCAAAATACACTTCTTGTCAAGAACACTGAGTGGGACGGAAGAGAACCTTAGCACAAACGAAAAAGAGGTATAAGCGATCATATGGTCCTTACAAAAACTCAGAAATTGCATATATGGTATAGCACACCTAACCATATATACTACCTAAGTAACATCGTCACAGCTATTAGATGCAAAACTGTTCTTCTGCAGCTCCAAACATGTGAAATCGAAAGCTATGGCTTTATAAGTTATAATTTCACAGCTCAATGTATTTTTATTTTAACTCATGTTCTATAGTGAAGTTTAAAAGCACTCTCAGCTCGTTCAACGGTTAGTTATTCAAACTTGCTCCATAATACCTTTTATGCGATCTATGAACGACCTTCTTGAATTTCCCTGATATAGAGAGCCGTTGTACAGCTTTCAACTACACAAATGCAATAAAAGACGCGATAAGAGCTCTTAACAGTAGCTTTAGCTTTAGAAGTAAAATATTAACGCATGCACATTTCGAAATGCCAAAATATAGCATTAAAAGACCAACTTAAAATCGGTTGTAGAGCTGAGTATTAATATCTTAACACATTCGGCTCAGGTACCCATATTATAATAGGGTGTTGCCCAAAATAAATCCCAAATAATTATTTTATCAAAAAAAAAAATGTATTATTTTGCCTAAAAAATAAATGAATGTATCGAACTATTCAATTTTTAAAGTAAGTTAGCAATGTTCAGATTGGAACTATAAATTTACTCTGTTAAACAATGCGGAAGAAATTTGATAATTTCTCGTTTTGCATAGTAATGCACATAAGTATATAGATTGGTTCTTAGTATTAAAAAAAAAATATTTTTCAGGGCTCTAATTCTAATCGCGTACGCACAAAAAAATTATCCTGCTTTATTAAAAATTGCAACTTAGGCTTTAAATACACTTCAGGAAAAAATTCATTCCTATAAACTACATTTGTTTTATTATTAGCTTTCCTTGACTTTTCATTTTTGAAGCACCTTATCTTATACCAATAACATGAAGTTAAAAAGACGAAAATGCCATTTAGTTTGAACTAGCTCTAGCTCTAGAAAATATGCAAAGAATTTTAAAGCGACATAAGAGTTCTATGCCACCAGTAATTAATATTGGAGCTCCAGAACAGATAGTATTGCAGCTTAATTGGAAGAAACGTCTTGCCTGACAATAAAAATGGCGACGAAATATAAAATTAATGCAATTATTTTTATTTCATTTTAAAAAAGAATCATCTTCGGAGTGTAGTTAAAGAAAACACGAAATTATTATTATTTTTTAAAAATAAGTTTATTTCACCTCTGGAAAATTAATTTTTAAATATTTTTATTATCTAACTATTTTTTTTTTTTTGATGACCTAATACACAGAATTTTGTAAGCGGGTTGTAATTTAACGAAGTATCGTAAAAACACTGGTGAAAATATTAAACGCGCACTTGAAATTCACTATCAAACAATTGAAAATCTTATATCTTATATATTTTCATAAAGATATTTTTTAATTTGGTAATTGTCATCTTCGTTATTTCTATTTTACATACTACGAGTACGAAATGATTCATTCATTCTTTAATAGTATTAGAATATTCATATATTTTTATTTTGTACTACACAAACCAATACAAGCAATAATATGTCAAAAGTGGTGTTTTAATTGTTTGAAACCCATGGACTACAGAGCTTCATGTCACTTTTGCCACTGATAACAGGCTGAATAAGAGCAAAAAAGAGCATCCAAGCTCAATGAATTAACTACATGGGAGCTTGATTTTTGCTCTTAATCCACCTATAGAGGTCCTTGCTAAATAAGCAGCTTTAAGATTTGGGTCTTTAAGGGCTATAAATGGTTTTATACAGCTAAAAATGTTTCTTGGGATCACCAGAGCTTTATATATTCTGTATTTGAAAAGAACCCCAACACAAAGCTGAAACGTTGGAAGGGAATTATAGAAAATTTTGGGGCAACGTTAGTATATAAACCAGGAAATCTAAATCTTGTAGCTGATTCACTTTCACGACAACGCATAAATACTTCTACCATAGAAACAGTACATTCAGCCGAAAGTTCTTCGTATGAAATAATAAAACTGTTAATCAGCTTTTTAATACTCGTACATACGCTACACAGCTCGAACTTATTGAAGATATAACAAACAATATCGAAACACAAATCTATTTTAGTAACAAAATAAGACTCATAATAAGGTTTAAGGACAAAGACTCTTTGCTAAGGCAGGTGAAAGAAGTTACAAAATCTCAGAAGATTATAGCCTTACATACAAACTTTGAAAACGTATATAAATATGGTGAAAGCATAAAAAACGAATTTCCACTAGCAAGATTTATACTCACATCAAGAAAATTTACAATTGAAACTTGTAAAGAACATACACGAAGGAGCACATCGAGGGTTCGGTAATAATATACAAGAAATCTTGGAAAAACATTGGCCCGACTTAAAAAACAAGCAAAGAACTTTAACATAAATGCATAGCATGTCTATTCAGAAAATATGATAGAAATCCTATCAGGGAACCCCTGAATAATTCAGAAATACCAACACTTCTGGGAACACACATTCATATGGAAATATACTTCAACGACAAGTATACATTTCTTGTAACAGTAGATAAGTATTCTATATATGAAGTCCTTCGGGAAATCGAAACTCGAAACAGACTGTACGATGTTATGGAAGAGGTATTATCAAATTATTTCCCAAACTGTGAACGACTTATGACAGATAATGAGAAGGGTTTCAAAACAAAAATGGTGAACCAAATGTGTTTGAAATACAACATAACTAAAATAGACACTCCAGTATACAGATCGACAGCAAACGGTCAAGTTGAAGGCGTAAGCGGTACAATAACTGAACTGTCTAGAATATTCAGAATTCAGAATAAAACAACACTCATCGAGGGAATATTTAGAACAGTGCTCGAAATAAATAATTCTATATACTCAGTTACAAGTTTGAAACCTAGAGAAATATTTTTTAACTAAAGTAAATTTAAGAATAGGGAAGTTAAAAAAAATAAACTAAACTCAGCATCCAAAAAAGTGGTCGAACGTTTAAACAAAGGAACTCAACATAGAAAGTATACAAAAGGAGATAAAATAATGGTAAGAATCACAGGTCTTAGAAGGAAATCTAACGCTAAATACATAACTAGAATAGTAGAAGAAGATAAAGGAGACACTGTAGTATCTAAAGAAGAAATACAAATTCAGAAGGATAACATAAAAAAACTTTTCAGATGACGAGAATATTAATATTCCTAACATTACTAGGAAGAATCAAGACTGGGAAGGAAACAATCAAACAACTGAGATACCCAACAAGAAGTTTATACTTACACAAACAGATGATGTATATCTATTTAAAAAACAAACTAATTTGTTACATGTAACAAACCTGACTTCGATATTTCAACCTTACGTAAATATCATAACTAGCATATACCATAAATACATAAGAAGAAAACATTTGGTTAAGTAAAGTCATGAATCTAGCAGAACAACTCCGAGACCATACTAGGCATACTAGACCCATTATCTTTTTAGGAACAGCTGTTTCTTTTTATCTTTTTTATAATCTACACGCGCTCAAGGGATTATACTACCCTTTAAATGTTTCACCACATCGCGGGCGTGAGGTTAAGGAAGCGAAAGAAGTTCTAATATGCCTAAACAGCGTGTAATGAGTAACCCAGCGACTCACTGTATGACATTTATTTTTAGAAATGGTTTTTAATGGATATATATAAGAGGACATAGACTACGGCAGGGATCGAACCTGTGAACATGAGGTTGACAGGCGAACACATCGCGCCACGGCCAACCCATTAAATATGTATTTGGTAATCCAGACCATTATGTCTTAGTTCTTATAGAAACAAGTATAAATAATCTCGTAGAAAACAATGGTAAACAGAAAACTATAAATTCTAGATTTGAACAAACTTAGCAACAATTTGAAGGTCAGAACCTTAGAGAGTATTTAATAATAGAACAAGTTTACGAACAACTATTCTTATTGACCAGAACTATTAATGCAGCAAAAAGTAACCAATATTTATCGGAAAGCCTAGACTTAGAAAACATTAAAAATATTATTCAAAATGAATTAGTTCACGTCCCCATAGTAAATATACTTGAGTACTCTAAGATATTACTAGTTAGAACTGATGAACTCTTCAGCACAATATAAACATACCCAATTCTAATCAAATCATGTAAATTATATAAAGTAACACCTTTAAGTTCAAAACACGGAAAAATTAATACAGACATACAATTGCCTTATGTAACCAAACATATATAAGAACAAAAAACTGTCAAAATCATCGAGGTAAAAACATTTGTAAAATTAACCTTTAGGAAGAAAATTGTCTTATTCCACTTTTAAAGAAGACTGATGTTAAGGGCTAAGCATGATACTACTTCACAGTTTGCTAATACTAAAGCACTTTACTAATATTTCGGTCCTCATTGAGCCTTTTGTAAGTTTTACACCTACCCACGGAAAAAAAAACAATTTTATATCCATATTTCAGAGAGACAAATTAAATCAGGTAAATGTTTTAAAGTTGCTAGATGAGCCAAGAAAATATCAAAGTTTTTCCTTAAACTACGAATATTTTGATGAATTATAGAAAAACTAGAATAAGAATTTGTAGGCGGATGTTCAATACATAGGCATTTAAATTCTTTATTATTTAAACTTTCAAGTGAATTATTAGAATCTAAGTTGTTTAGAGGATTATCCAAAAAATAGTTATTTAGAGTACAATTATTGGACATTTTATATAAAAAAATTAAGTAACAAAATTTATTCTGTGGACTTTGAAGAATTTTTTCTAGGTTATTCTCATCGGCTTCATTGGTCATTATGATGATTAAATGAAAGCCATTTTCATTTTATTTTCCCAACGTTTCGACGCTGGTTGCCGTCTTCTTCAGGAGTGTCTTTATTTACAAAATACTAAATTAAAAAGAGATATAATGTTTGACATATATATACAAGTAAACGAACAAAATAAATTTTAAATTTTAAGATTGCACTAATCTAAGCAATAATTTGTTTAAAATATTAAAAAAAAAAACAGATTCAAAAACAGATTTTAATACTTCTTATCTGAAGATTAGTCTAGGTTAAATGAAATTTACTGTCAGAAACTAAGGAACAGTAAACGGCTGATATATTTTGGGTTTGATATATGTTTTCAGTAGCAAGGATTTCCACTCCCTCGAAGTTTGGTGTGTGACCGGTATCAACGCTGTGAGAAGCCAGTGCCGTCTTCTGAGAACTTTTAAGGCGAATATCTGACTTGTGGTTCGCCATTCTTTGCCGAAGGAGTTGTTTGGTAGTGCCGATGTAGCAAAGATTGCAAGATACATCCGATTTCCCTTGGAAATTTATTTTGTAAACTACGTCTGAACGGCGATCTTTGTCGGTTTTCGTCTTCAGGTTGGTGAATAGAGTTGCAACAGTATGGTTTGACTTATATGTCAAGTTGACTTCCGGGTTGTTTTTTGCGACCATTTCTTTGAAATCGGAAAGCTTGGGCACATAAACGACACTCTTATAAAAACATCTCCTCTCTTCCAACTTATTTTCTGAACGACCTTGGTGTTTCTGACGAAGTATCAAGTTCCTTATAACTTCTGTCGGAAAGCTGTTGTCTAGAAGTATTTGCGTAACTTTTTCTGCGTTAGCGGAGTCGAATTTTCGGTCACTCAACGCAAAGACTTTGCTAATTAAGTTCGATGCAGTGTTAACACGAATGTGCTTAGCTTGATTTTATCGGAAATTGACAAGTCTCCCAGATGCCATATCTTTCTGGTACCAGTCGAAAGAAAGTCGGTCATTTTCGCGATAAACCTCAACGTCCAAAAACGTAAAGAATCTGTTTTTTCCCTCTCTACCGTGAATTGTATATTTTCATTAAATTGGTTAAGGCATCGTAAGACATTATCAATTTCTTCTCTATCCACAATTTTAAAGATATCATCAACGTATTTTGCTATAAACTTAGGTTTGTAGCTTAGCTTAAAACATTCCTCGAGTAAAAAATCTAAAACCAAGTCCGCAATCGTCGGTGGAAGTGGGTTTCCCATTGGCATTCCGTGTACTTGTTTGTACAAATTGTCCTTAAATTGCAGGTAGTTGTTGTCTTTTAGGCAAAAATTTAATAACTCGATAACTTTGTTTTGGCTCAGCTTGGTATTTTCAGCTATAATTTCCCATTTCTGTTTAATGACGTTGATTGCAAGCTGAACAGGAACATTAGTAAAAAGAGAAACAGCGTCATAAGAAACCAAAATATCGTTTGTGTCAAGTACAAAATCTTTTGCCTTGGATTTAAATTCCAACGAATTTTTACAGTGTGAGGAGATTCTTTCGTGACGCACTGTAATATTTTACCCAGGTATTTTGAAAGTTCGTAACTAGGAACTTTCAGCGATGACGTTATCGGCCGGAGAGGCATGTTTCGCTTGTGAATCTTTGGTAAACCATATATTGCAGGTGTTTGTGCTGTGTACGTAGTAATTATTGCATTTTCCCTGTCACTGATTATCTTGTTGGTGTGCAACCATTTCACATATTCATTATTTTTGTTTTGTAGAGCGGTGAGGGGTGTTGCACTTGCGACCCTATATGTAGAGCGGTGAGACAGTAGTTCCGTCATCTCCTCTTCGTATTCCGTCATATTCATCGCAACAGTCACATTGCCTTTATCAGCTGCTACAATTATAATGTTTTTGTGTTTTTTAAGAAAATTTACCGCATCTTTGTGTACCTTCGTAATGTATTTATCGAATATCTCGTTGTGGTGGTAACGTTGAATAGAGCGAAGCATATTGCTATACTTAGCTCTAGTTTCTTCTTGTTTTATTTCATCTTTTTCTGTTCTTATGATTTCTTCGCCATCTGCTATGAGTTGGAAAAGAGGGAACGTATTTTTGCAAATTGGCAAAGGAAATTTCTTTTCCAGGGACAGAAGCCATTTGATTTCGATGGGAAACTCTACGTCACTTTTGTTTACAAGCCAATCGTCATGCATTTTAATGTTTAATTTTTTCCACAGAGCAGATTTGAGTTGATTAATTTTTTGTGTGTGGATTTCTTCTTTTTTTGTGCAAATGGTTAGGAAATGTTGTTGCTGTTGAGTTATGAATTGTTTGTGTTCTTGTGATGTTATATTTTCTTGTATTCGTTTGCTAAGCATTCTGAGTTTATTGTTGGATTGTTTTATTTTGCGAAAGTTTTCGGTTATTTCCAGGTTATGAACTTTGAGATGAAATTTATCTTCTGAAAAGACGGCACTGGCTTCTCACATCGTTGATACCGGTCACACACCAAACTTTGAGGGCGTGGAAATCCTTGCAAGAGAAAAACATACATCTAAACGTTACACACTATAGACACTGCATATAATTAACAACAAAATAATATGAACCACAAACAAGACCAACAAAATATATCAGCCGTTTACTGTTCCTTAGTTTCTGACAGTAAATATCATTTAACCTAGACTAATCTTCAAATAATAAGTGTTAAAATCTGTTTTTTTCTGTTTTTTAAATATTTTAAACTAATTATTGTTTAGATTAATGCAATATTAAAATTTTTCTTTATGTAAGTCATATTTTGTTCGTTTACTTGTTTAAAATGTATATCAAAAATTATATCTCTTTTTAATTTTTTATTTTATAAATAAGGACACCCCTGAAGAAGACGGCAACCACTGTCGAAATGTTGGGAAAATAAAATGAAAATTGCTTTCATTTAATCATCATAACGCCCAATAAAGCCGATGAGAATAACTTTGAAAAAATTCTCCAAAATCCACATAAAAACCAACTTGGTTAAAACTTCGAAAATATTATTTAATTCGGACGGCTAGCCGACATTTCTTTATTTACAAAAGATGAGAAATTATTATCAACATATGCTTTACAAGTATGGTGAACACGTATGTATGCATCTTAAAGAATACGGCAACTTTAAACGTAAATCAGCAAACCAAAAACAAACTCTAAAATTTTTACCAAACTGTAGACAATATGGATTTATTCCCAAACATTTACAAAGATCCACAGTTAACACTAAAGCGCTTTTCTCTAGCAAAGAATCACAGAGCTCGTATGACAAAGTAGAACATAAATTTCATCTTAAAATTCTTAACCTGGAAATGACCGAAACTTTTCACAAAATAAAACAATCCAACAACACACTCAGAATAATTAGCAAACGAATACAAGAAAACATAACATCACAAGAACACAAACAATTCATAACTTAACAGCAACAAAATTTCCTAACAATTTGCACAAAAAAAAAGAAGAAATCCACACTCAAAAATTTAATCAATTCAAATCTGCTCTGTGGAAAAAATTAAACATTAAAATGCATGACGATTGGTTTGTAAACAAAAGTGACGTAGAGTTTCCCATCGAAAGCAAATGGCTTCTGTCCCTGGGAAAGAAATTTCCTTTGCCAATATGCAAAAATGCGTTCCCTCTTTTCCAACTCATAGCAGATGGCGAAGAAATAATAAGAACAGAAAAAGATGAAATAAGACAAGAAGAAACTAGAGCTAAGTATAGCAATATACTTCACTCTTTTCAACGTTACCACCACAACGAGGTATTCGACTAATACATTACGAAGGTACGGTAAATGCGGTAAATTTTCTTAAAAACACAAAAACATTATAATTGTAGCAGCTGATAAATTCAATGTGACTGTTGCGATGAATGTGACGGAATACGAAGAGAAGATGACGGAACTACTGTCTGACCGCTGTACATACAGGGTCGCAAGAGCAACACCCCTCACCGCTCGACAAAACAAAAATAATGAATTTGTGAAATGGTTGCACACAAACAAGATAATCGATGACAGGGAAAAAGCAATAATGACTACCTACACAGCACAAATACCTGCAAAATATGGTTTACCAAAGATTAACAAGCGAAACATGCCTCCCCGGCCGATAACGTCATCGATGAAAGTTTCCTGTTACGAACTTTCAAAATACCTGGGTAAAATATTACAGTGCGTCAAGAAAGAATCTCCTCACTCTGTAAAAAATTCGTTGGAATTTAAATCCAAGGCAAAAGATTTTGTACTTGACACAAACGATATTTTGGTTTCTTATGACGCTGTTTCTCTTTTTTCTTATGTTCCTGTTCAGCTTGCAATCAACATCATTAAAAAGAAATGGGAAATTATAGCTGAAAATACCAAGCTGAGCCAAAACAAATTTATCGATTTATTAAATTTTTACCTAAAAGATAACAACTACCTGCAATTAAAGAACAATTTGTACAAACAAGTACACGGTATGCCAATGGGAAACCCACTTTCACCGACGACTGCGGACTTGGTTTTAGATTTTTTACTCGAGGAATGTTTTAAGCTAAGCTCCAGACCTAAGTTTATAGCAAAATACGTTGATGATATCTTTGCAATTGTGGATAGAGAAGAAATTGATAATGTCTTACGATGCCTTAACCAATTTAATGAAAAAATACAATTCACGGTAGAGAGGGAAAAAAACAGATCGATAACGTTCTTTGACGTTAAGGCTTATCGCGAAAATGACCGACTTTCTTTCGACTGGTGCCAGAAAGATATGGCATCTGGGAGACTTGTCAATTTCCGATCTAATCAAGCCAAACACATTCGTATGAACAGTGCATCGAACTTAATACACAAAGCCTTTGCATTGAGTGACCGAAAATTCCACTCCGCTAACGAAAAAAAGGTTCGCAAATACTCCTAGACAGCAGCTTTCCGACAGAAGTATAAAAGAACTTGATACATCTGCAAAAACACCAAGTTCGTTCAGAAAATAAGTTGGAAGAGAGGAGATGTGTTAACAAAAGTGTCGTGTATGTGCCCAAACTTTCCGAAAATTTCAAAGAAATGGTCGCAAGAAACAACCCGGAAGTCAACTTGGCATATAAGTCAAACCAGACTGTTGGAACTCTATTCAACATCCTGAAAACGAAAACCGACAAAGATCGCCGTTCAGACGTAGTTTACAAAATAAATTGCCAAGGAAAATCGGATGAATCTTGCAATCTTTGCTACATCGGCACTACCAAGCAACTCCTTCGGCAAAGAATGGCGAACCACAAGTCAGATATTCGCCTAAAAAGTTCTGAGAAGACGGCATTGGCTTCTCACAGTGTTGATACTGGTCACAAACCAAACTTCGAGGGAGTGGAAATACTTGCAACAGAAAAACATACATCTAAACGTGACACACTAGAGACACTGCATATAATTAACAACAAAAATAATATGAACCGTCCATATAAAAACCAACTTGGTCAAAACTTCTAAAATAAAATTTATTCTAGCAAAATCCTCAAACTTTTTGATTTTAACAAATTTTTCACCTTCATTTCTTCTTCTAAAAACTGATCAATTCCGAAGCCAGGCATATAGATATTTTTTTGCTGTCTTAATTGCTTAGCCATCTTTAAAAGAGAGCGAGTATAAGTAGTTAGACTATCTTTTATACATATTAATAAATTCGCTTTGGTTTTTCCTTTGTTGTTTCCATGTTCCCCAAAGATGTTTGAAGTCAACTTAATTTTTCTCGTCCGCAGCTTTTACATAATTTTTTTCTTTTTGTGCAAGATTTGTGAATTTTAAACATGCAATGTTAGAAATGGCATAACTAGTGACATTGTCATTTCTCTTCCATGTCTTCACATAACATGATTTATTGTCGCTCTTTTGAATTTGTTCTCCTACACCGTTTGTAGTTAATTCAAATACCTTTTCCTCCGCATTCGCAGAGTTCAAATTTGGGATACCGACAATGTCAACATCACACTGCTTGCTTCGTTGTTCCAGTTCCTTTACTTTAACCTCCAACAAATTTACACTGTTAGTGAGAATATCGTTGCGTTCTTCGCAGAGTTCAAATTTGGGATAAAGACAATGTCAACATCACACTGCTTGCTTTGTTGTTCCAGTTTATTTACTTTAACCTCCAACAAATTTACACTGTTAGAGAGAATATCGTTGCGTAGCAATAAGTTCAGTAATTTACGGCCACTCTTATTAATTTTGTTTTTTTTTTGCCATTTTAAATAGTTCTTAATTTGATTAATTTATTCAAGTAGTTCTACAATAATAACTGCACACAAATCTAATAAAATTGTGGTGAGTTTAATTGACTTTCACTTCGAATTAAATTAAATAAGAACAAGTAGAACAACGGTACACGTACAACTGCTTTCAAACTTCCGATATGAAACGCACACCACCGCCTAAACCTATCAATCGTGACAGCCAACCACTTAAAATACCATATAAAGAGGTTTCTTCGAAATCGCCACCAAACCATTCAGCGGGGACTAGCCAAAACGCGTATGCTGTTGGAACGATGGAAGTTTCTGACTTGAAGGTTATGATTCAAGAAACTATGTCGCTAATATTGGATGACAAATTGATGGCCATGCCGACATGAGCCGATTTAGATGCCATTCACAAAAATATCAGCAACCTACAAGACAGCAACTCAGTTATGCGGGCCCAAGTGGAGAAATTCGAAGCCCGTTGTAAATATCTAGAGGGGCAAGTAGAATTCCTTGAAACCAGGGCCACCGAAGAAAATGTAGTGGTTCACATACCGCTGAACAGAGACGAAAATACAGTGGAGAAGGCTCAAAGATGTTGCATGGATCTCTTGCAAACACAGGAGGAAAATGTTATTGCATCAACAAGAGTCTTGCACTCAACAAACAGTAACACAGCTAACGTCGTCGTAAGATTAAACCGAAGTTAAGATGTTGCCAATATAGTAAAATCTACGATTAAACTACGTAATACCGGAATTTCGATTCACTGAGATTTACATAAAGCTGCACGAAACCGAAAAAGAAAATTTTTGCGGAAAACAAACATTTAAAATACAAATACGCGGACAAACATTGATGGTTGCAGGTAAATCATTTTACTTTGACAGCAATATCAATCTGAAATGTGACGAAGGGGCGGAATGTCATTGTTAGACCAGTTGGTAAATGACATTTCTGGTGGTAGCGTTCCGGGGCAGAGAAAAAACCATATTGATAACAGCAGTTCACACACGCCATCTCTGATGCCACAACAAAACTTTTAGTTGTAATGCCGTCTGCCCATCAAGAACTAATGTCAAAAATAATATTTGTTGTGGAGAAAATTTAAACATTTTAAAAATGTTATCATACAATCGTCTTATTATAAGAGCATATTTACTAATTTTTTTAGCTTTGTTAACAAATTTGAAATAATTTTGAAACTTTTATTACTGATAGTAGCCTCGTCAATTACGAGAAAAAATTTAATAACTTTGAACTTAAAATAATACCGGCAATAAGAACTCACACAAAAGGCAGAGCTAGCGAAGGTTATGTCTTTGGATTTAAAAAAGATTTGGTTTATATCAACTGAAAATTTAAGATTTATGGTGAGATTACTTGCTTGGATTTGATAATATGTCAGAAGAGATTTCGGATAGTACCAATCTATATCAATTGTAACCACTGGGATACCGATTTTGAAAAGATCAAAGAGTTTTTGACATGTGAACACAGCGATAACGTAATGCTTGTTGGTGATCTAAATGCGAGAGTTGGAAACGAAAGTGGGTCTGAAAATGAGCGGATGGGGTGTACAAGAAAAACTAAGGATTCAACTAAAAATGCAAGAGGTGCGAAAATTCTTGAACTGTGCAACTCGTTTGGGCTTAGAATTCAAAATGGTACGAGTAAGGGAGATGAGCTGGGAAAATCCACCTTTGTGGGGAAGCAGGGAAGTTCGGTCATCGATTATAGCATTGCAGTTGGTGTTTGGAATTCATTTATAACAGATTTCGAGGTAGAAAAGAAAACTTATTCAGATCATATACCGATTATTGTGTCATTTAAAGGTGGAAAAGAGGGAAATGAAAGGGGATGAAAGACTAAATTTAGAACTAATGCCTAAATTGCATTGGTCAAATTCAACTGCCCCAATATATAGACGACAGTTGAATACACATCTGCTGGCCCATGAATATGAAAGTAGCCTAACAAATATCGAGAGCAGTATAAAAGAGGCATATCAGGTACCGGTAAATAATAATTGGCAGAAAAAGAAAACCAATAAAGAACCATGGTTTGGTAAAGAGTGTACGCAGGCAAGAAACTTATCATATATCTGGCTAAATGAGTACAGACGGTGTAATAAGTCCTCCGCAAAAAACTTGAATATAAAATATAACCAAAGTTTCAAAATTCTGTGCAAGGATAAAAAGAAAATAAAACATACCAAAACTAACACACTGCAAAATTCTTCACGAAATCATCAAGCAAGACACCACTAAAATGACATTTGCTTACAAGGCAAACTGCACCTTAAGAAAGCTTTTCTCAAACACGAAACACCAATTGAAAAGGAACAACAATACAATGTGGTCTACCAAATTGGATGTTTAGGTAATTCAAATGACAATTGTGATCTTGTGTATATAGGAACGACGAAAAGGGCGCTCGGAGTGGGGATAGCCGAACATAAAGCAGATATAAGAAAGAACAAAACAACAACAGGCTTAGCGCAACACATAAATGATACACAGCACACAGCTGATTTTGAAAATGTCAAAATATTAGACAAACAAAAAAGAGAAAATACAAGGTACACTATAAAAAGCTTGAGGATACAAGAAAAACTGACGAAAGCAATGAATACGAAAGAAGACAAAGACAACATAAAGTCAAATTACAGTGTGGCCATAAAAAAAGTTCTGTGATATTAGCATTTAAGTTCTTATCTGTCTTATTGTTTAGTGTTTTACGTACATATTTATTTATTTTCTTCATTGTAATTTAATGTTCAACCTCAAAGTGATGTCTAAATATAAACTATACCACTAATGTAAAGTAAGCATAATTGTACAAAAAGAAAAATAATTGTAGGTATAATGGAATTTTTTACAGTTCAATAAACCTCTTGAAAAAGTTGGAAAACCCCAACGAAACGTCGAGAAAGAATGAAATAGTTTTATTTACATTCGGAAATCACTGATCTGTAAGCCTGTCTTATATAAAATCATTTATTTATTTATCAAAAACACCAGATCACCATTTTCAAATAATTATTAATTAAGCGGAGGGCCTGCCGTTACCATCACAAAGACTTTGTATTTAGATTCTACCACAATGAAAAACTTCTTTGAACACATTAAATACAAATACAACACGGAAATTACAATTACACTAAAGCACTACTGCAGACAAAAAAAGAGCTTAGCCAAACAAAGAGAACGACTACATTTCCTACTTGCATGCAAGGATTACGGAATGATACCCAAACATTTATCCAACACCACTTCAAAAACTATAGAACTTTTTACATCGGACACAGTTAAAACTAAGTTTAACAAAATAAATAACATATTCTTACACAAAATATTAAAATTAGAAATCAAACAAACGCACATAAATATAAAAACAATAACCAATAACATCTTTCATGCAGACAATAAAATGAGAACCACACTTAATGATGAAGAATATAGCTCATTTGTTCTTAAGCAAAAACATATGTACAACTTAATTGCATCACAAACAAAAATGACACACTCAATTAAACTTGATAAACTTAAAGACGAAAACATAAGGGAAATAGGATTCATCTTCAACGAGAGTTGGTTTGTTAACAAGACGAGTATTGAATTTCCAATAGAGAGCAAATGGTTACTTTCGCTGGGAAAAAAATTTGCAATACCAATAACAAAAAACAATTTTTCACCCATACATGTTATCGCTGACGTTGAGCAATGTATACAAAGAATTCAAGAAGAAAAAGATAAAGATGTTGCCAGATTGAAAATTGCAAATAATATAACCACTTTTCATAGAAAAATGTCTAATAATACCAAAGAAAAATTTATTCTTAAAATTTTTGAAATAACACAGAAAGTAATAAAAAAGTATAAAAATAAAATAATAATAACAAACGCTGATAAAGGTAATAAAACAGTTGTCATGTATAAATCAGACTACACAAGTAAAATGCACACAATATTAGACGATAAAAATACATATAAAACGACGAGAATAGATCCAACAACAGAACTACAAAAAAAGAACAACAGCATGGTGAATGATTTATTTAAACAAAAATATATAGATGCTAAACTTAAAACAAAACTTTATTGTTCAGCAACTTTAGCACCACGGTTATATGGCTTACCAAAAATACACAAACCTGATCTCCCTTTGAGGCCTATTTCATCTTCATTTAATGTTCCGTGCTACCAGCTTTCCAAACATATTGGTGAAACTTTGAAGAATATTATCTCACCCAAATATAATATCAAAAACTCCTATCAGCTAAAAGAAAAATTGAATGACATAATTTTGGAAGAAGATGATATACTCGTTTCGTTCGATGCGATATCCCTTTTCACCAACATTCCCACATATTTAGCTATCAAAAATATAATGAAACAATGGGATACTATAAAATTATCAACCCAAATTCCAAAACCACAATACTTAAAAATATTAGAATTCTGTTTGAGAGATAATAATTATTTCAAATTTGAAGACAAGATCTATCTTCAAACGTTTGGAATGCCTATGGGAAATCCACTTTCCCCTACCATCGCTGACATCGTACTTGACAATCTACTTGATAATACCTTAGACGATTTAAAGAAAACAAACACAAATATAAAATTGATTGTGAAATACGTAGATGACATTTTCGCAATAATAAAAAATCAAAATATAGATATTATATTAACAACAATAAATAATTATCACAAGAAGTTACAATTCACGATTGAAAAAGAGCACAATAAGTGCTTAACTTATCTTGACACAAAACTTCATCGACAAGCCAACAAAATAATTATTGACTGGTTCTCTAAGGAAACATCTTCTGGCCGAATGATGAATTTTCATTCAACACAACCGATGAGCCAAAAAATTAACACGGCAACAAACTTCACTAACAAGGTTATCGATATAAGCGATAAACAATTTCACGAAGGAAATATAGTAAAAATAAAAAACATACTTAAAATGAATAATTATCCCTGCTACATAATAAATGAAATAATAAATAACAAAATTAATCAAAATATTAATAATTTAAAGAAAAACAAAAAATCTACAACTGAAATTGAAGCTGGCAACTCCAAAGCATTTTTCAGTATTCCCTACATACCAAAACTAACGCACTGCAAAATTCTTCACGAAATCATCAAGCAAGACACCACTAAAATGACATTTGCTTACAAGGCAAACTGCACCTTAAGAAAGCTTTTCTCAAACACGAAAACACCAATTGAAAAGGAACAACAATACAATGTGGTCTACCAAATTGGATGTTTAGGTAATTCAAATGACAATTGTGATCTTGTGTATATAGGAACGACGAAAAGGGCGCTCGGAGTGAGGATAGCCGAACATAAAGCAGATATAAGAAAGAACAAAACAACAACAGGCTTAGCGCAACACATAAATGATACACAGCACACAGCTGATTTTGAAAATGTCAAAATATTAGACAAACAAAAAAGAGAAAATACAAGGTACACTATAGAAAGCTTGAGGATACAAGAAAAACTGACGAAAGCAATGAATACGAAAGAAGACAAAGACAACATAAAGTCAAATTACAGTGTGGCCATAAAAAAAGTTCTGTGATATTAGCATTTAAGTTCTTATCTGTCTTATTGTTTAGTGTTTTACGTACATATTTATTTATTTTCTTCATTGTAATTTAATGTTCAACCTCAAAGTGATGTCTAAATATAAATTATACCACTAATGTAAAGTAAGCATAATTGTTCAAAAAGAAAAATAATTGTAGGTATAATGGAATTTTTTACAGTTCAATAAACCTCTTGAAAAAGTTGGAAAACCCCAACGAAACGTCGAGAAAGAATGAAATAGTTTTATTTACATTCGGAAATCACTGATCTGTAAGCCTGTCTTATATAAAATCATTTATTTATTTATCAAAAACACCAGATCACCATTTTCAAATAATTAAAAAGAAAATTTATTATGAAGCTGAAGCGCAAAAACTTGCCATGTGCAATAACCCATCTGAATTTTGGAACTTGGCCTGGAGCAAAATACATCATCAGTCCCAAGTTAGATTGTAATAGATTAAAAAATTACTTTAACGAACCTGGATTCCATGACTATATTTTGGAAACGTCAATATCCCAAGAAGAGGTTAAAGCATCTCTAAATTCACTATCTGATGGAAACGCAGCAGGTTCTGATAGAATACCAACGGAATTCTATAGATACGGAACGGAAGAGCTAACTAAGCAATTGACAGAAGTATTCAACCAAATTCTTGAAACGGGGGTAATTCCTCAACAGTTCAAAGATGCCCTGATATTTCCAGTCCACAAAAAAGGCAACATAGAGGATCCGGCAAATTATAGAGGCATCTCGCTTTTAAACTCATCTTATAAAATTTTTACCACGATACTATTAAAAAGGTTGAACGCTTGGATAGATTCAAATAATTTACTAAGTGAGTTTCAAGCGGGGTTCAGAACAGGGTACTCTACAATAGACCATTTATTTGTGCTCAATAGCATCGGTGACTGGTTTACTTCGAGAAGTAAAAACTTTACACATTTTTTTGTCGATTTGAAAGGAGCCTTCGACACCGTGGACAGAAACGCATTGATGTTCAAGTTATATGGATTCGGAATGTCGTTTAAGCTTGGCCGAGTTCTGCGAAACTTGTACATGGATAACAGAGTAGCGGTTTGGAATGGCAAAACTATATCTGATTGGTTTTCGACGAAGTCAGGGGTAATACAAGGTTGTGCGCTAAGTCAAGTTTGTTCGCGCTATTCATCGATGATCTAACTGAAGCACTACCAGGGGGCGTGGAGTACACTGGAGTCATCATTAAAGCTCTTCTTTTTGCATATGACATTGT
Organism: Philhelius pedissequus; assembly: GCA_910595825.1. NCBI lineage: Eukaryota > Metazoa > Arthropoda > Insecta > Diptera > Syrphidae > Philhelius > Philhelius pedissequus. The sequence goes on from OU343160.1 coordinate 167,617,908, forward strand.
ACTGTTTGCTAGCTCACCAGAATCCATCCAGCTAATGATAAATAGACTGGCCGAATATTGTATGCGATGGAGCTTGTTGATCAACATTAACAAGTCGAAGGTTATGATATTTAAAAAAGGTGGAGGCAGGTCCAGGTCTAACGAACATTGGTGTTTGAATGATGAACAAATTGAAGTTGTGAAAGATTACATATACTTGGATGTCCATTTCACCAATAACCTTAACATGGAAATGCATCTCACCGAGAAGCTTGCGAAAGCTAAGACAGCTATTAATGTAAGTATTTTAATAACAAGGCTATTGCACATAGCAACAAATATAAAGTGTTCAAAGCAGTTTCACAATAAATTCTTTTCTATGCAGCGCAAGTGTGGGGTGGTAAAAAATATGAACCAGTGGAAAAACTCCTCAGATATTATATAAAACGAATATTTCGTTTGCAGGTGGCACTCCGAATTATATGATTTTTCTGGAAACGGGTTTATCTCCACTATTTATCAAAACATTAAAACTACAAGTCGACTACATTAACAAAGTTCTTAAGATGCCAAAAAAGCGGCTCTTCATGCTATACACTCCAAGTCAGGATGCTTTAAAAACTGGATTGAACTTTCACAAGATGCAGGTCTGGAAATTAATTCTAGTGAATTGAGGTCTTGGAGGCCTACGTTGTATACGATTATTATTCGTCTAGATGAAATCTATAGACATATGCAAGGAAGAGGCATCAAATTCATTACACCGAATGATCTACAGTAAATTGAGCTATAACATTAATGAACGTAACTATTTCCGAGGAGACTACACCATCGATGAAATTTCAAGCATGTTCCGGCTAAGAGGTGAACTTCTTAATTTGAATTTTATACCGCATCGCGGAGAAATGCATATACTTTGCAATACGTGCAATATGGCGGAGCGTGAGGATATATTACATTTTGTTGGAAAGTGCCCGATACTAAGGGAAACAAGAAGATACTTTTTGGGTATTGACTTTTTTACGGATGTCGAAACCTTAAATCTTCTTAATGAAATGAACGTATCTAAATTATACCAATATTGTAAAACGGAAATTAATTATAGAAACAGAATTATAAATGAATGTCTTTAATTGAATACTGTAACTTATTGAATATAAAAAAGATAAAATAATTTCTTAAATTCATTGTCAATCAGGCAGCCGGCAAAGCCATGCATTTAATTGATTATAACTATGATATTTTTGTAGAAAAATTGTGAAATGTAAATAAAAATCAGTCTTAATCTAATCTAAATCTAAATCTGCAACCATCTTGCATCAAATTTGTCAATTTCTTCCAATAAACTTCAAAGTATAAAAGACGCTAGCGATAAAGATGTAGTCATCTTAAAAATCAAGCACTTTACAAAACTAGGTTGGTCAGATAATAAGAAAAAAGTTTCGGAGTCATGCATATCGTATTACAAAGTTCGAGATAAATTATATGATATTTAGTTTTTGTATGATTACATACTTGCCAACAAACCAACAAAAATGTTGGCTTATAAAACGAGAAGGAGAAAATAAGGAAGAACCCGTATAAACAACAACAAACTTGTGTGGCTAATAAAAGCGCTAGTCGTTTCAATGCAATTGATAAACAGAAAAAAAACTGCACTAGGTTGCGTGATGCGAAGTGCGTTGGCTACTAAGCGGCTGGTCATAGTTCAATACACGATGAAGGCACAGGAAGTTTTTCAATTAAAATGAAAAAGTAGACCAGCACCACTAGGGCAAAAGAATCTGATGATCGACCTTGGTAGGTCATGAAATAGCTATAATTCCAGCCAAAGATAATTGAGAAAAGCTTGGTGGTAGCACACTCAAGTTGTTGTTGGGCATTCAAAGTCATCGATAAATTGTATGTTATTGATTTTACTTAAATCGAATAGGATTGTTATACCATTTTCTCTACGTCGTGAAACTTTAAAACTTATCCATGAAGGGCATTTAGGTGTGCAAAGATGTCAAAGCCTTGCTAAGGGCGTTGTTCATTGGCCAAATATAAATAATGACATTCAAAATATTGTAACAGACTGCGAAACTTGCATGCGTTATAAGACTTCACAAAAAAAGAACCCCTGCAACCTCAGGAAATTTAACGAATACCATGGTATAAAGTGGGAGCGGATATATTCGAGTTTAATAAAAATATTTATTTGCTAGTCTATGATTATTGGTCTAAGTTCGTTGAAATTGAGTTGCTCAGTTCGGGCTTTACCAGTCAATTTGTTATTAAGAAACTTAAATCAATTTTTTCCCGCAACGGAATTCCCCAAACTATAGTATCGGACAATGTTCCACCTTATAACTCACAAGACTTTAAACAGTTTTGTTATGACTGGAATATTGAACACACAACCTCTAGACCGTATCTACCTCGATCAAATGGATTAGTCGAACGTTCAATCCAAGCCATTAAGAAACTTCTGATTAAAGGCCTAGAGTCAGAGTCAGATCCTTACATTTCCTTGTTACATTATCGAACAATTTCAAAAGGTAATCTACCTGCACCTTCAGAGTTACTCATGTCAAGAAAACTACGAACAAAATTACCTGCGTTGCAACAAAACTTCATACCAAAGCAAACTGACCAAGAATAATATGCAAAGCAACTAGAAAAAAGAAGTGAAAGGTCAAAAATATACTACGACAAAACAGCTAAAAAACTTTTAACTCTAGCTCCAGAAGAACGAATTCATTATAAAAAGAATCCGACGTCTTTTTGGTCACCTGGTAAAGTAGTAGAGAAGTGTTAAGAACCTAAGTCTTATGTTATTCAAGATCAGGACGGGTCAACGTATCGCCGGAATAGACCACATTAGGGACAATGTTTTTAATACTAAAGAAACGTTTACCCCCACTTGACTTCGAAATTTAACAGAAATATGTCCAGAAGTAGTTGCAAATGACACTACTTCATCTTCTTCTAGGAATAAATGTGGTAGAAAGCTAACAGCTCCAATATGATTTGGATACCTTTGAATTGGATCACTTGGATAGATCATATTAAATAAAATGTATAAATTCATAATTATATTTGATAATATCAGTATAATATATTTATCTTTTGTTTGTTCTTTAACTTTATTTGATTTCATATAAATTATATTTATGTTTATCTATATATTATGCTTACTTTAATTGTTAACGTTCGATGGGAGATGTTATATGAAGTAAATAATACCTATATCTCTTTATCTTATATATACTTATTGTGTATTAATCTTAAGCTAGTAGTTCAGTAGTAGAGTGACCTTGAAAAGATCTATTTATGTAAATAAAGTTACATGTATACTTTACATTCCTAACACACTTCTTTATATTATGTATAACACTATAAGACACTAATCATATGACGTCCGATTCGAATTATTTAAAAAAACTTAGACCATTTAAGGGGCAAACCAAGACTGCAAGAAGCATGACTATGGACACGCTTTGGATGTATTGACTCCCAAAGGTAAAGAAACCGTTACGGTGCATGATGTTCTCTACATCCCCGAAATGGAAATGAACTTACTTTTACTAAAGAAGATTGTGGATATTATGGATGTTGTCATCTTTGGCAAAACTGGTTGTCGTGTCATAAATTCTCCAAAAAATTTATAGCTGCAGGAAGATCTTTAAAAGGCTTATACAAATTGGGTTTTGCCACAAATCAGTACGTATATGTTGAGCAATGTAATTTTGGCAATATTTAACGAAGATTTGGTCACTTTTGGTCAAGATAACATAAATATTCTTGCACAAGGCTTAGTGACTTAAGCCAAGATTTATTATATACTGGCATATCATGTGCGGAAGGAAAACAGCATCGTAACAAATTTCCATTAGAAGGATCACGATCATCAAAACCTTTTGAAATAGTCCACTCAGATGTGTTGTCCCATGGAGGCTAAATCTATAAAAGGAAGTATCTATGTATAAACCCGAACTAACCCGAAACAAAAAACTTATTTATTTTAATACAAATGAAACACAATGATTTTAATTGGAAAAAAGCAGAAGAAAAAACCCAATATTTATTATTATTTTGTATACTAAGTCGACTGGCCGTTGCCAATGCCGAGTGAAGACTGATTAACAAATTAATATAAATTCCTATTGCACAAAACGAAGACGCAATTTCTTTTGTATGCGCTTTCGTATAGGTAAAATATAAATACAGTAATAATGAATAATATAAGCTGATACAGGTAATATGCGAAGTTGCCGTACTGTTAGTATTAGTGCTTTGAAAACTCATACGCTTGCGCTCGATACAGTCCCGAAAAAAGGAACTTTTTCGCTAGGTCTTTGCCTCTTGCCGCTGATTGGTCCTTGCTATCCATGCTAATTTCGCTTGCCGAAAAGCATATCGCTCACTCCCTTGCTGGCAAATGGTAGCACTTCTCCTTGCACTTCATCAGATAACTTGCCTTGCCGGTTATGAATCTAAAGATTGGATTAGAGAAATTATACTTGATAGACTTGCATTCGCCAAATAACTTGCTTTAGCTTGCACAATCTTGCCGATCTCCCGCTAACCCTCTATTCAATTGGTAATATACATATTTTTTGAACTGGCCATGCTAATTGTCCTGCCTCTGTCCGTAGAATTCAGCCTAATACAACCAACACCATGTATTGAAAGTCTTTATATTCGCGAAATAAAATCATTTAATAATGATGTGAAGAATTTATCGTAAAACTAGAATCTGAACAGGAAGTGATTGCAGCACTTAAGTCATCTTCGACACTTCGAGGCAAGGGGGCAAAAATTTCAAAGGATCTTCTAGTAACAATACGCCAAAAACGAAATAAATTATTAAAAATAAGAAGTTATCTTAAGGAAATTAATCCACAAGTAAAGGTTTTGGTTCGAGATGATAGAATGTTCGTCGAAAAAAATACGTTTCGTTGGAGTTCATCTTTGGGAATCTTATACAACAACAACAATGGGATCCCAATGCTTAATAGTATCTACAAAACTGATCTTAGCAATCAGCTGTGCTTCAACGTGGAGCCGAATATGACGGATGACAGAGCTGTCAATCGAGGAGCGACCTCTTCATTATAACTAGAAACCATATAGCAGGGGCAACAACCAACTCACATAATTCAGAATAAGATAGGGTTGCCGTCTGCCATACTAAAATAAAATCTGTAGAAATAAATAAAAATATTAAAAAAATTAAATTATTAAGTTATAATATAGTAGGTCTCAGTAATAAGTCTATTTACGTAAATTTTTACGATTTTATAAATAAATATGATATTGTGTTTCTCTATGAAACATTTTTAGAAGAAGAAGAATACAAATTATACCTTAACCGATTTAAGAACTTCAAATTTGTTTGGATTCCCGCTGTTAAACAAAATACTAGAGGTACAGCAAGTGGTGGCTTTTTTTGGGTATAAACAAAACTTAACTAATTTTTGATGTGATTTTGAAGCTGATGATGGAGTTGTTATTTTGAAAATCGTCCTGGACTCAACCAAATTTATAATATTACCAACTTACATTAATTGTAATCACTGGGAAAGGGATTTCGAAAAATTAATTGATTTACTTGAATACAGCAGCTACGACAACGTAATGATTATCGGAGATGTTAATGTCCGTATAGGAAAGGAGGAAGGAAGAGAGAATCGATTTGCAGGGAAAGTGCGAGAATCGAAAGACACAACAACAAATTCTAGGGGAATCAAATTATTGGAATTGTGTGATTCATTTGGGTTTCATATTATGAATGGCGTAAGTGATTTGGATAAAAATGGTGAATATACATTCGTAGGTCAACAAGGTTGCTCGGTTATTGACTACTGTTTAATAAGGGGCGAATGGATATCCATATTTTCAGATTTCGAAGTTTTGTGCGAGCAGTTCTCAGACCATATACCGATCATAGCAGAGTTTTTATCCGCCCCAATTGAATGTGAAGAAACAATGAGTATTCTTTTACCGCCAAGATTGATATGGAAACATTCCAGGGCAAACAAGTATATTTACAATCTGCAACACAACTTAAACATGGAAGAACAACTTAATATGAACGAAATTAATAATGTAGTCAAAATATCTTATCCATCGCGCAGACTGGGTCATTAAAAGGCGTTTATGTATAAAGATAAATAGTTTGAAGGGTGTGAAGTAGCAATATAAAAATCTTTTAGATGGCTCAAAGGCCTTCGAAAATATGGAACTATTCTCTTCAAAGATCTTTATACTAAGACCAATTTCGAGTTCAAAAAATTGTGTAAGGAAAAAAAGAAATGCTTTCAGGAAATCGAGGCTTTTAAACTTACATGCTGCAAAATGTAAAAGAATTTTGGCTTGCAATAAACAAATTCAATGGTAAAGTGCCAAAAATAAGCATTCACATAAGTGCGAGTTCTTTAGTGCTTTATTTTCAAGCTTTATTAAACCCAGTAACCAACACACTTCCAATTCATTATTCTACAACATTGACTTCAAACGAAATACTAGACAGACCTTTTTCTTATGATGAAGTAAATCAAGTTCTGAGCAAACTTGAGGACCACAAGTCACCAGGTCCAGATTGGATCCTCATTGAACTCTTTGAATACGCTACAAATGAACTTATAGCAAAAATGTTAACTGCTTTTAACAATATACTGGATACGGGAGTTATACCACCACAGTTCAAAGAAGCAATAATATTCCCCATACATAAAAACGGAAATATAGCTGATCCAGCTAATTACAGAGGAATATCACTTCTTAATGCATCCTATAAAGTATTTACTAAACTTTTGAATAATAGAATGGCACATTGGATTGAGAGTCAAAAAGCTGGTTTCCGAAATGGTTACTCAACCATAGACAATATTTTTGTACTCCAGAACATTGCTGGCACATTCCTAGAACAAAAAAAGAAACTATTCGCCTTATTCATTGATTTAAGGCAGCCTTTGATAACATTGAAAGTGTACAATACTGGAATGAGTAATAAATTTGGAAAGGTACTTGAAAACATGTATGAAGAAAACCGGGCAGCAGTATGCTGTGGAACTGAAACTTCGGACTGGTTCGAAACAAATATGGGAGTAAGACAAGGCTGTTCCTTAAGTCCATACCTATTTTCGATGTATATCAATGACTTCACAGACTGTCTACCTGGAGGAATAGAGTTTGCGGGAGTGTTAATTAAAGCACTTCTTTTTGCAGATGACGTGGTATTATTCGCTTACTCGCCGGAATCATGGCTAAAATCTTGGGGACACAGTCAGCATGAAACTGGATTACCAAGTACAACACACAATTATATGCTGATAATTGAAACAGGACTTTCACCATTATTTGTTAAATCCTAGAGCTGCACGTAGATTATATTCTGAAAGTCCTTGAGATGCCAGACGAAAGGCTGCCCAAAATCGTTGTAATTCAAAGAAAAAATGTATGAGTTAGTAAACTTGAAGAACTTGCTGGTTATTGTGGGATTGAATTTGATTATTCAAGGATAACAAACGTAAGTCAACGTAAAGATATGCTATATGATATACTAGCTGCCCTACTCTTAAACCTTCCTTTTCCCTACGCCACTTCTTTCTCTCTTGCAACGTTGCAAAATACTCTTCTCGCCACCTTTGCCAGAAATGCTCAAATATAATTTGGCTTTCTCTAAAAAGCCTTGGTCTTGATTCTTTAGCCGTTGAAAACACTGGTGACAGCACAATTGGCTCACCAATTAAAAAATGACCTGGTATCAAAGCTTGCATGTCAGATGGATTATCGCTTAGTGTATGTATTGGACGGGAGTTTAATATCCCTTCTATGCCGGTTAACACTGTTAGAAATTGTTCGCCCTGTAGGATTCGCTGCCCTACTATCCGCTGTAAGTGATACTTTATCGACTTACCAGCTGCCTCATATATGCCTCCCTGATGCGGAGCAGCTGGCACCATAAATATCCATTCCGTACCTCGCCGATTAAGCTTGCTGAATATATCGTCTCTTTCCAATTCTCGCCAGGCTTGCTTGATTACCCTTGCCGTGCCAATAAACGACGTGCCATTGTCGCTATACATACGCTGCCAATTCTCTATTCGGCTGACAAATCGCTCATAACATGCTAAAACAACAATGAGCTCAAATCCCCTATCATATCAATATGAACCGCCCTTGTTTTCAAACACACAAAAATTGCCACCCAAACTTTCCTTATGCTGATTCGCTAGCTGTCTCTATCCAATACCTTGATCTTAAAAGGGCATGAATAGTCGACCCCAGTATGTAAGAAAGGCTTTTCAACTCGCACCCTATCCGATGGCAACTCTGACATTAGCTGCTGTGCTGATCGGTAATTGTAACGTGCACAAATTGGACATTAGTGTAGATAATTTCTAAGCTCGCTGCGTAATCGTGGTATCCAGTATTGCTCCCGAATGAACTGCATCATTATTTGTATGGCTCCATGTTTTGTTGCCCGATGAGCATTATCGATCACCAACCATGCCAATCTCGAACATGCCGGTACTATGGCTGGATGATGCATCTCGTATTCCTCGCTGGCTCGATGTAGGCGCTCTACTACTCGTAATATACCCCCGCCGTCAAACACTGGTTTAAGAGACTCAATTTTGATTCTCGGACAGCTGTCCTCTTTTCTGGAGTGCCGCTATATCCTTGCCATAATCCTCTGCTTGATCTTTCTTAATGAGATATTTCATGCCTTGCATTCTCTCCTCAGCCGTATATGCCATTGATACTGTGCCGATACTGTACCTAGGTCGCTTACTACTTCGCCGTAACTTACGTTCCGTTGCCTTAGCCTTAATACGAATTAAATAATGGTATACATATGCTAGCACCCCTACTGCCTTTTCCAATCTTGAAGCATATTCTTCTATTGGAATGCTGGCTTGCCGTTCAGGTACCGTATATACCTAAAATTTCCCTTGCCTGTCTGACTACACCTACTTGCATTTCGCTTGTCTCAATTGGTAAAATATCACCACCTATCGAATTAACTGGCCAATTAGCTTCTTGCTCAACTAGCCAGGATGGCCCATGTAGCTATAGCTTGCTTCCAATTAGCTCTGCCGGTGATAGACCCCTACTCAGTAAATCAGCAGTATTTTCCTTTGTCCCGATATGCCAATTTTTAACGCAGGTATGCATCTGAATTGATGATACCCTATTGCCAACATACGTCTTCATATCACGAGGGAGTTTTTGAAGCCAGTGCAAAACCACCATCGAGTCTGTCCAGAGCACATACTTACGTTTGCCCAATCCATTGCCTTAAGCAACTCTACCAACAGCATACCTAATAGCTCTGCCGCCGCTAACTCTAAACGAGGGATATTATATTATTGTTTTAAGAGGAGATACCCTTGACTTGAAAGCGATTAAACTGCTTGTAACCTTGCATTCGACTGTTCTACCCTTGCATATAACACAGCCCCATAGGCCATCGTAGAAGCGTCAGAAAAACATGCACTTCACCCTTGCCGCCTTGCATGTTCCTAGCCATCTATCAATCCGAAATTGTTCGAACAGTTTTATATCTGGCCACAAGCCTCGCCATCGATTGTTTTTTTCAGCCGGCACTTCTTGGTCCCACCCCATACCTGCTCGCCATAAATCTTGTATCCGAATTTTGCCGATAATAATTACCAGTGCGATATAGCCATTGGGGTCATAAAGATGTGTGACATAACTAAGAAGATTCCTTTTTGTAACTCTGTGCGTGATTTCTAGTGATTTAGCTTCCAACGTGAATTGGTCTAGGTCAACCAACCATCTTAGACCCAATACAGTAGCTTGTTCTTTGTTATCGAAAATCATTTCTTCACCCCTTGCCGATTGTAGCTTGCTGGCTAGCCATTGGCTGTTCGATTTCCATTTGCAGAGCTCGAAGCCGGCTGTCTGTAACACACTGTCCAATCGCCTTGCCGTGTATATCGCCTCTTGTTCATTATCACTACCCGAAACGTAATCATCCATTTAAAAGTCGTTATATATGATTTGCTCTATATCTTAATGTTTCCCTTGCATCTCGTCCACATTGGATCAAAGCTCGAATTGCATTGAATACCAAAGATGTCATGCCGTAAGTTACAACCGTCAGCCAATATTCTTGCAACTTTGCTTTAGAAGATTCGCGCCAGAAAATTCTCTGGCAATCCCATTAATCCCTGGCCAATTTAACTTGCCGAAACATCATTTTGATGTCTGCGCTATAAGCTATCCTGTGCCATGTAAAACGAGTTACTATTTCAAATAAATATCGTTGAAGCTTTTCACCTAGCTGTTGTATTTCATTGAATGAGATACCCTTATCCGTCTTGCAACTACAATCGAACACCACCCTGAATTTCTTTGTTACACAATGATGTGGTATGTAGTATACTAAATTCCCCTGCTGAGGCTTGTCTCCCGTGACCATGTGCCCAAGGCTCTCATATTCTTGCATAAAGCTAATGTATCTTTCTCTCATAGCTGGCTCTCTTTCTAACCTCCTTTCGAGCATAAAAAGTCTTTTCAAGGCTATCGCCCTTGAATCGCCTGGCGGAGTCACTAATGACCAGCTCGCTTCTTTTGGCAGTACCCAAAAATCTTCTTCAACGCATGTTTCAGAATTGTACCATGGTACTATTCAAACCCTTGTCTGCTTACGAATTTGGACAGTATAACCTTCTATGCCGATGACCTTTCTCATAGCTTGCCGTGTATGCAAATTGAAACCTTGCACCGTTTTATATGGAATTAAATTGGGCTGACCCCCGAATCTATCAAGACTCCCACTGGGCCGACCAATTGACCTTCTACTTTCAACCTAATCGAAATTGTTGGAATTAAACCTAGCTCGTCAACGGAAGAAGAATATGAATTAATAACATTTAAATAGGCTTCAAGATAATCTTTATTTTTTATATCCCTTCCCACTTTCAGCCGTTTGACTGGGACCTTTAATTGTCAATCCCCCTTTCGTCTAACCTCTGTCCTTGCCGATATATCCGATAGAGGCGTCCGGTGACTCGGGCACAATAAACTGTTGTGCATCAACTTGAACGGGCACCTAGGGCACGGCGTCTGGAAGCAGGAGTGGTACAATCGATGCCCCTCGTCGCATAGCTCGCATTTGTGCTGCATCCTTGCCGACCGGTTTTCCCTATTTGCTTGCGGATTCATCGGCTTATCTCTCTCCTGCTGATGTTGCCTTGCCGTGTCGCCTTGCTGCATTCCTCGCTCGCTACTAAATTTATCAAAACGTTGCCTTGCCTCTGTCCTTGCCGCTGTGCCACTCATAATTATTGCTGCCCTTGCCTGATGACTGCTCGCTGGTTATGCATATGCTGCTGCTTGCCGATCCAGGAATGCCAGCATCTCCTTTGCCGTCGGAGTTTCAGACTGGCGTTGTAGCTCCCATTGGCGTGCTGTATCCGCATCTAGCCGGTCATGCAACATGTGCACGATAATCATGTCCCAGTGCTCGACTGGGACCCATTGCGCTTTAAGCTGCCGCATTGTCTCATGGGTCACGTTTGACAGCCGCTGAATGTGTTCTGACCGAGGAACAGCTGGCAGACCTTGTAGATTAAAGAACTATCTTGGTAGCTGTCGACATGTCTGGTATTTTTTGTCGTACAGCTCATTGAGCCTGGCCCAGGTTTCTAAATACGAAATCTTAGCTCGCTATATAAATGAGATCTTAGTTGCCGCACCCATCGATCTTTTCCCTGCCCTTGGGTGTGTATATATTGCCATAATAATATACTGCTTCGCCGACTTGCTCTAGTCATGACAGCTCGCCCGGCTTGATTAAACTTTCGTACTGTTCATCGAATCTCATGAAAATTCAGAAAATGTGTTAAAATAATTTCATTGAATTATTTGTTTTTGCTTGCCGTCGCTGTCGTAGCCACTCCCTTGTGATTTTGCCTTGCTGTTAGGCTAATAAATTAATTTGTAAACTCTAAAGAGTTAAAAAAAGCTTGGCGTATACTTGCCGGTGGCTATGATTTATTACCCCTTACTATGCGCAGTGTTACTTTCTAGCCTATCTAATGCTTCGTCTGTACCGTATTAATGCAACGCAAAAAGTACCTATTTCAAAATAAACGCCAAAAATTTCAAAATAATAAAATATAATTCCCTACTATGTTACGTGTGACATCCTGTACCTAATTTGTGTACGACGAATTCAGCGGTCCCCTTCTCTTTATTCTCTAGCACACACGCACGCTTATATAAATATACCTAGCAAAAAAAGAACGAAAAAAATACCCATACATCACAAGCATCACAGTCACAGCACAGACTGAATACAGGCAATAGAAACAAAACAACAAAAAGCAAAAAACTGATGAAGACCACGCCGCGCCGTCGCCGTTAGTCACACACAAAAGATATACATTTCTACCTCGTTATCTATACCATGTATAATTTTCTTATTAATTATTTAGCCGAACAAATTTCGTTTACCACAACAATTTACCAATACAATTTATATAAAAAAATTAAAGAATATTCAGAAATAATGCAGAAAACACAAATACTAGCCAAACTTTTAATGCTCTTATTTCCAAAAAAAAATTAATTCGTGGCGCTCTGTCTTGCTTGCCTGACACAATAGAAATAACGCAAAAATGAAAAAAACAAGCAGTCGTGTCGCTTGCCATCCTACCCCTTCCATTTTTCTTCACATTTGCTCGCTGTGTATATATGCGGTATTTTGTTGCTTGCCGGGTTACTCATACTGGAAGTGGAATATAATTTGTTTTCTCGCCGATCGCACCATATACATACGTAAAGATAAAGGGAATATTTGGGATTTATTTTCCTCCACCAATTTAAATTTACCAACGGCTGGCTGAATCGTGCTGAGACTTGTTTGCAGAAAACACAAGGAAAAGGAAATATATACATACTTTCAAATAAGGCAGCTTGCCGTGTCTGATCGTCTTTCTGAATATAGGTATACTTCAAGTGGTATATTCCATGTAGCATTCGATGATTTTATGGAACCACTATGTAGCTGGAATACCTTGCCGAATTTATTACTCGCACCTTTGTAAAATGAATTAAAACAAAGCTGGCACAAAAATTCGCGATTTTGATATGGGCTGTAGCTTGCCTCTTTTTTTAAAGACGTATTTCTTAGCTAGCGGTATTTATTCTACTACTATTATTAGTTCGCTGGTTTTTTTTTATTATTCAATATTAGCTCGCGGTCCTTTTTTTTGATATATATAACTCGCTGACTTTTTGTATATCTAGCGGACTCTTTTTTTATGTATATATAACTCGCGGACTTTTTCTTCATACGTCGCTTGCCGCTATCCGGTTCGTATGGACCAAATGTATAAGCCCGAACTAACCCGAAACCAGAAAACTTATTTATTTTAATACAAATGAAACACAATGATTTTAATTGAGAAAAAGCAGAAGAAAAAACCCAATACTTATTATTATTTTTTTATACTATGCCGACTGGCCGTTGCCGATGCCGAGTGAAGACTGATTAACAAATTAATATAAATTCCTACTGCACAAAAGAAAGACGCAATTTCTTTTGTATGCGCTTTCGTATAGGTAAAATATATATACAATAATAATGAATAATATAAGCTGATACAGGTAATATGCGAAATTGCCGTCTTGTTAGTGTTAGTGCTTTGAAAACTCTTACGCTTGCGTTCGATACAATCTATTTTGTAACTTTCATAGATGATTTCGCACAAAAAGTATTTGTGTACTTTTTGAAAACTAAACACTCTGTTCTTAGGGGTTTTCGTGAATTCTGCTCTTTACCGTCACACCTACTACTCAGCAAACAAGAAAACTCGTGCCTTTTCATAAGGATATAGGAAGGGTAGGTGGGGAGGATAAGGAGATAAGGACTTGCAACCAAAAATGATAGGAATTATACAAATCTAGTTACTTATGCCACTGGATAAGTTAGCTTTGAATCTCTCAGTTGACGCAAATCACTTTTTTTTTTATTGTATCAATTAATCTAACCTACATACATATGAAGCCTTAAGATCCTAAATATTGTATGTTTATATTTATACAAATATTTACGTTTATACATGTATAGATATTTGTGTAAATACCTTATATAAGTATAAACATACATATGCACATATGTATATTTATACAGATTTATATACATATGTATATGTGCCTAAATCTAATCCTTAGTCTATATCCTAAATCTAACAATCATAAAAAAAAGGAATTTTTGCCAACTTAAAAATTCAAAAATCCCACTGTGTCTCAAATGCAGTAGTTCGTCGAGGCACTAGAAGGCCTTGCCAGATTTTGTCGGATAAAGTTCGGAATGCCCACCCTTGTATTTAAGATACAACCATTGCCATTTTCTTGGCCAAGTAACGAAAAGTAAGTAGGTCGGGTATTATGTATGGTAGCATATCTGAAACGGTAAGTTGATAACAAAAATTTTGTTCCTATTCATCGCGGTAAGTATGTGAAGTCATAAGTCATTGGTTAGTCGGTAATGTAAGTATGGGTGTGTACAAATGTTTGTGAAATCCATAGAATAAGTATCTAGTAGGTAAAAAAGGTAAGTATAGTTCATAGTCAAATCCTAGAGTTTGTAGAAAAAAGGTAAGTAAGTATAGTTCTTAGTGTGAAAGTGTAGTTAGGTAGTGAAGAAAAGTAAGTATATGTTATGGTGATAGTGATAGTGTAGTTAGGTAGTGAAGAAAAGTAAGTATATGTTATGGATCCGATTGTCCGATCGTTTGAATGCCCATGATATAAAGTAAGAAATAAAAAAAAAGAAAAGAAAAATACCTTAATAAATAAATAAGACTCACCGGACAACCAATGAGTTCAGCCACAAAACAATATTTGTATTTATGTACATATGTAAATACATAATTCACTATAATACATTATCCAGAAGTTACTGCCCACGATTTCGGTTCATTGTGGTTATTCAAACATCCGAATTGTATAGAGAAATCTGAAAAGAAAAGATAAAAATTAAAATAGTTGTACCAAGCTAAAATGTTAACCAACGGAGCCTGTTGCATACGAGTAAATAAATATCTTTCAATAAAGGACGCACCGGTCCGGGTTTAGAATGATGGACACAATTTTACGGGAAAGCAGCAACTTAATTAAATACAAAAAATGAAAATCTAATACAAATAATAAAAAGAAAAAAGACATACCTACTTTTCAGAAAAACTGACAGCTGAGTTGCTAGGTCATGTTGTATTATCTGCTTGCACTTTTTTGTTTTGTTTTGTTTTGTTTATTTTATGTTTTATATCTGTTATATTAGTTTTGTTATCACGATTATCTATTTATTATATTATGAGGATATGTATTATTGCACTAATAACAATTCGCACACATAATCCGACCAATTTTCACAAGCTTTGTAAAAATAGAATTGAATTACAAATGACATCTGTCTTTATGACATTTGGAAATTGTTAAAGCTTTCTAAGCAAAAGCTCAATGAATTCCATAGATCATTCAGACTCAAAATGTTCGCGATTGTATTCAGAATTCAAATAATAGAGAAATAATAAACACACTTGAGAATTTTATTATTAAGTAGTAGGCATTATATGTAGTTATTATGTGTATCATTATTATTATTAATATTTTTATGTATGTTTAGGTATGTTCATATACGTTTAGTCCTTATTCGTGGGTAAACGAAGCATTTCCATTTAAGTGTAATATTAGGTTTAGGTTGATTACCATTGTTGCAGCCAAAAGTAAAAATTATGATTAAAAATAAAAAGAAAAAACATACAATATGTGAATTTCCCGCCACACAAAAATATGGCATCAATTTATTTGTACTAAATTTAATTTCATTTTATTTTATCTTTATTTTTCTCTATAAGACAAATTCACCACACTTGAATCTTGCCTTCCTATTTGCAAATTTGAAATTATTCTCTCTCTTTTAGCATCAACCATTAAGCTATAAAGATCGTGTGCATTTGGTTAAAATTAGAGTTGCTTTAATTTGTTCCTTAAAAAATGGAATTAATACAGTTTAAACCAGTTTTTTAATTTATTGAACATATATATAACAAATTTCTTTGTAAATTTTACCTGGCGGCCGTGACAGGACTAGTGTCCTAGTGAAAAAGAAAAGAGTAAATTTCATGTGAAATAAAACTTAAGAATCTAATAAGAGACAAACCAAAATTATTTGGTGAAAGTTTGCGGTTTCGCGATCGGTGGAAGCTGTATTGAACTTCAAGGAAAAATTTTACATGGCTGGTGAAAAACACAATCAGAAAGAAAACAATTATTGAATGACGAAACAATTGGCGAGTCTGTATCATTTAATTTTGGTATTAAATCATATATTATTAAATATATTTTGCCCCCACATTAAATCTTCGATTTCGTACCTATAAATTACTACACACTTTCAGAAAATTATTTCACAAAAAACTCTTTCTTTTTTTGAATCTGTATAAAAAGGTCGAATCTTATTTGTGAAGAACAAAATCCTACATTAAAAATCTTTTTAAATAAAACGATCCAATTTATTATCTTTATGCATTTGTGCAAAAAAGCGCTAAGCAGCTCTGGCAATTCGCATAAGATAAATCTATCTTAGCGAAAGCAGCTCATCGTTTTCATCTCATCTTGTTGAGAAAATTATTTTTAATTAACAAAAAAAAGTTAATACAAAATTCATTAATTTTGAGTCGCAAAATCAATGGAGCTCATATTAAAATTTGTCTTATATTTACATATATCGTACGCGATCGGATTATTCTTTATTAAAGATCACACACTAAAGAGAACATTGGCATCTTTTGCGTTCATCGTCAGGCAATTCTTATTGTCACCCAGGAGAAATCGATTCTCGATCAACGATCACTCAGATAAATTTCGATCATCTTCTTCGTCGTGGGAAATTATGATAAACGCTTTTTTCTTTTAAACTTCATCGCTGGACTTCTTGTTGGAGAGGAATTGCCTTCCGTCAACATATGGTTGCTTTAAAGTTCATTTTGATGCTGGAGTATTGATTTAAAAAAAAGCTTTGTTTCTTATAGAATGCATTGCAACATTGTTGCTGCAGAGCATATTGACAATTGTATCATAGGCGTTCATCTTGGGTAACCTTGTTTCGCATAAAGCTTACTTCATTGACATGCAGCTCTACATCGTTAGCTTAAGCATTTTTAATACGCTTAACTTTTGTCTATGATTAGATTCAACACAATTATTTTTATTTAACTATCAACTACATTCGGAAGCTTGAAATTTGGAAGCTATTGCATTGTTGTCTATCTGAATATAATATTTCTGTGACATTGACCAAAATTAATTAGTATTCGTTATGGTCACTGAAGATGCCGAAATGACAATCGAAAAGTCATTGCAGACTTTAAAATCAAATCGTGCTTCTACAAAGGTTAGTACTCGTATTTCGCCCATCAAAACCCTTTTAGAAAGCAAAACATTGGATTTCCCCGAACTTGAATGCCGCTTGTGTATCTTAGAGTCCTACTTCAAATAAGCTCTTAATTATCAAACTAAAATAGAAGAAGCCATTCCTATGGATATAGAAGAATTGTACTGTATAACAAAAGCTAGAATCATAACGTTAATGGGTAATAATCATAGGGCTAGCATTGGCGTTGGCGATACTCTCTTATCGCTTACCGCTGCAAAAACATCCTAAATTTTCAGGAAAATATTTGGATTATAAAAACTTTAGTGCATAATGACAATTCTATTGCAACGGTTGAAAAATTCAATCATTTGATTTCTTGTTTGAGCGAACAAGCATGTGGTACAATAAAATCTTTTCAAGTCACTGAAGAGAATTACGTTAAGGCACTTAATCGACTAGAAGAGGGGTATGACAAGAAAAGTTTAATATTCTTTGAATACGTTCCGTCCCTCTTCGATTTGCCAAAAATTAAAGGGGTCTCGTCATCGCAGCTTAAGAGTTTGGTGGATGACGCATCTGCGTTATTTGATTCGCTTAAATCGCTAGGATGCCAGGAACAAATATGCAATGCCATTATATTTCATTTAATCATATGCAAGGTTGATACAAAACCAACAATAAATGGAATGAGTCTCTCGATTATTCAAAGTGGCCAACATGGGAAAACTGCTCAGAGTGTCTTGTCAGTGACAAAACCCACATGTCTCTATTGTACATCAGCAACTCATCATATTGTAGATTGTAGCAAATTAAAAAAATTGCGCGCTTATGATCGATATAGAAAAGTCAAGGCTCTTTCTCTTTGCATCAATTGCCTGAATTAAGGGCATGGCGTTAAGGAGTGTTCTGCCAAAAAATGCGATGTTCGTTCCTGTCCGCATTACCTTCTTCTGCATAGGTATGGCGATGCTGTTGTTCAAAACGATCACTCCGAAACTGACGGGGCTGACGTAACGTCTAAAAAAACATTATTGAATTCCACAACAAATAATGCAGTCTCACAGATAGTCTTATCTACAGTTGTTGTTAGGATTCGCAATAAAAATGGCTTTACTGGATTCAGGATCACAGATCAATTTTATGACCCAAACATTAGCAAAAAACCTACACTTGAAGTATATTCATAGCCCAGTCAATATTAGTGGAGTTAGTGCGATAGGAACAAAAATTGATTTACTAGGACATCCTTACAATCGAAATTTGTTGGGTTCGACAAAGATGTTAAATTTTGGATTGCTCGTTCTATAACTGACTTATAACCCCAAAAAGAATTTTTGATTGGAACTTAGAATATTCCGGAAAATTTGAAACTAGCAGATCCGGCATTCAACAAACCTCAAAAGGTTGACATGCTTTTAGGGGCAGAACTATTTTTTGAACTTATGGAAACAGGAAAAATTTCATTGGGCCCGAATTTGGCGACACTGCAAAAACAGTTCTGGGTTGGGTTGGGTTGTTTCTGATACCTGCTTTGTACAAAGACGTAGTTGCAATTTAGTGAAGCTGGAAATTGATAAATGGTAGAAAGGTTTTGGAACATGGAAGAGGTTGCTAGTAAATCACCTCTTACCCCAGAACAAAATGTTGTGAAGAACACTTCAAACAAAATTGTCAGGTCCTGCAGAATGGTCGAATCAGTGTTAAACTACCATTAAGGAAATGTGCATCTAAGTAGGAATTTTTTTGGATATATCAAAGAAAAGGTTCTACTTATTGAAAAGGATATTGAATAAAGACTAAGAACTAAAAACGCAATATTCTCAATTCATGGAAGAGTATTTGCAATTAGTGTGCATGTCACTTGTTCAGCACATCTGTCCAATCAGCCTCATTATTTTATTATGCCTTATCAGTGCGTCCTACGTCCTGAAAATTCTTCTACTAAACTGCGGGTGATCTTTGACGCATCGTGTTAAGCAACGTCCAACTTATCGCTGAATAATGTGCTTATGGTAGGGTCAATTTTACAGGACGAATTGTTTGCAATTGTCTTACGATTTCGAAACACCGTTTTGCACTGACAGCTAACATATACAAAATGTATCGCCAAATTGAAGTTAATCCATATGATCGACGTTTCCAGCTCATTCTTTGGAGAAATGACTCTACGGAGAGGCTTCAAAGTTATTGTTAAAATACTGTTACCTTCGGAACTTCTGTTGCGCCATTCCTAGCAACGCGCAGTCTTAAAGGAATTGGAATTAAAAAACAAAGCTCGACATCCCCTTGGCAGCAAGATTATACAAAGAGATTTCTACGTAGATGATCTCATAACAGGAGCAAACACAATTAAATAACTCATACAGATCTAAGAAGAAGTAACCCAACGAAGACGCTGGGCATTGAATGGAATCCGTATTCAACTTCTTCGCCAAAGATAATATTTCAACAAATTGTTTTACTAAACGGACAGTTCTTTCTAATGCAAGCAGGCTTTTTGACACTCTGGGACTTCTTGGGCCAATAATAGTTAAAGCCAAATATTAACCTACCTCGAATTATCGACAGTGGGTTCACATTGTCAGAAGTGGCAGAGCCGTGCGGAAGGCGTACAACGCGGATGTCCTGGCCCCGTTTTCACCAAGCGGAATCATATACATACATATATATATTTGGCGTGATATTGATCTTATTTATCTATATAATTTGTTTTTCTTTATTGCTTTATATTTTTATTATATTTATTTTTATTCATTGGTGATTGAATGCCTGAATTTTTGGGCAAAAGTGTTGGGAAATAGCTTGGTTAAGGCTACTTTTTCTTGGTGATAATCACGCTAGTCTACCGTGAGTTAGGTTCCCACAAACAGCCCGTAGACGTCCGCGAGATTTCGCCCGTCCTTAGTTACCCAAATAGAGCTCTTTGTAGGTAGGAAAACGACGACATAAGAATCTCTTTAAAAAAAAAAGGGGGATTCATCGAAGTGCTGGTTGGAAACGTGAATTTAAGCCCCGGTTCGGTAGTGAAGAGGCCACAACCTTTTGGCCGTTATAAATTAAATATACTCCCCGAGTATGCGACACTTTTCTCCAATTTTCGGGATTATTACCTATAACAGTTCAACCATTAACGGTGTTTCAAATATTTCCGTAATATATTCATGTACCTAGATAAATTAAAACGTTCTGAGTGTGTTGTTGTTTCAACAGGTTAAAATTCCATTGCTAAAGTGAATTTCAAATGATTGTAGGTTTTATGTCTTATTATTTTTAATGTTAAATGTAAGTTTTTTTTTAATATTAAATAAAATTTGTGAATCACGCCAGGTTGATGAAACGAAACATTATTTTTCTCATTTATTGAGCTTTACAGGAATTTTAATGGCCTGTTAACTTAATTTTCAGGGGGGTACGGTAAGGTTGGCTGAGGCCTTCCGGTAAATGAGTAGGGCTCATCCGCCGTTCTAAGTCTTTGGCATTTTCAGGTCAGGGGAATTCGAAGAAAAGGGCCGTACGAATTCCAGGTTGGGTGGGACTAGGCCCAACTGCAACAACAGCCGCAGTGATTTCCCAAAGTCTGTCGTGGTTTTGTGGTGGCTAAGTGGATTTAGTTTTTGGCATGTTTTATGTTTTTTTTTTTAAATAGGTGAGGTCTAGCTGCGGGGGCAAGATCCCCCCCTACATCCGACGAGCTGAGCTGAGCATCGCGAGCATGCCATCGCCTTCGTAGCAGACATTCTTTTCCTACCCTAACCCCTCTCATCAAAACCTATTGCCCGACCCAATCCTACCTCCTACCGATCCTAACCTATCCAAATATCCCTTTCTTTTCCCATATCCTAATCCCGTCCACTCCTATTACCTCATTTGAAATGGCGCCCATTCGTGTTGTGTTATTGTTTAGTCCTTTGTTTTCAGATGCTTTCAACGCTGAGTGGTTGCGGAAGCAACATCCAATGGTGACGTAAGTCGTAAAAGAGTTTGCTGTACAGAAGGCTTTTTACTCGCGATGGAACGATTGGGGATTGGGGATGAAATTACTTGGAGTTGAAATAAATAATATAAAGAAAAATTTTATAGTCAATTTTCGGTAACATCGCGGACGGAATCCCATCGTAGAGTATGTCTGAAACGGATTGCGTGGAATAAGGCTCGTTTAATTGCGACGGTATAGTGGGAGGGGATAAGCGATGGCATCAAAAATGTGGGATGCTACTATCTTTGTTATTGTTGATAGAGTTTCTGTAAGTCTTTCTTAGGAAGAAAGAAATAGCGACAGGATCTCCTGGATCGGGCTTCGGGGATAGTAGGAGAAGTCAACTCAGATGTTTCAGCTTCCAGATTCAGATCAATTCGTAAGTCTTGGAGGGGATTGCTCATCAGAAAGCCCAAACAAATACGACGAGGTGATCTGGATGTGGCAGTGGAAGCAAATGGGTGGAGTTTTTGTGTTCGTACTTGGTGTCCCTGTTCATTTCCTCGTGTTTTATGTTTAGCCACACTTTGGGAAGAGTAAGATAGTGAACATCGAGTAAATGCAAAGACTTAGTTGATGGTGAGAATCAAGGTTGAATCGTACTTATGCGACAAGACTGGTAATTACCGAAGACAGCCGCTTGAAACACCCCCGCATTCTTAATGAAAAAAATACAGAAACATTTAAAGTAGATAGAAAAATATAAACAATCGTCGTTGTGGTTCATATTCAGTTAAATAATGAGTACAAATTCCAAAATTATTTATAGCCAAGTTAGTGATTGTTGCTCCTGATATGCGCTTCTATGATATTATACATATTGCTTGAAATTTATTTCGTTAGTTCTTAATAGTTTAAGTCAGATTTTGTTTGTTTGTAAGCAGATATAAATTTTATATTCATTTATCTAAATTTTGTTTTCAGTTTTGATAGAAGTTCGTTTGCCGAGATCGGGATAAGTTACCGTCAACGATTAAGGGGGTAAGTCTTAGGTTAGTTATTTTTGTAATTTTTATAGTATTTTTTGTTAGTTTTAGGTAGAGTTATAGTATAGGTATATAAGTAGATAGTAAGGTAAATAAAAAAAAAAAAAAAAAAATATTTTCATTAGGATAGTATAATTATATGAATAAGTTTTCTTTAGTATTTAGGTTTCATTTATATTCTTAGTTAGGCAGATAGCGTAGAATTAATTAACAGGAATTGGGTATTTAACAGAAAGTAGGTATTCCTTGTCGGCCGTTTGATAACGATTAGTGATATAAACCGTTCCGATAGGAGGAGAAAGACGAGAAGAGGCGGAACTTGACGCTAAACTATTCAAGGTTCAAAATATCCTGCAGAACCAGAGACTTACCAGGGCACTCCGCGAAAAGTTCTTAGAAAACAGAGATGACTCTTTTGCAGCATTCTCCGATAATGAAAACAGCTCCTCAGTCGGAAAATAAATCCAAGGGGGCCCCTCCGGACGAGACAGTAGTAAGAGGAGATTCCGGTGGGATAGTACATGAGGATGAACTATTCCAACCTGCAGGTACTAGTAAGTCTGGGTTGGCTGACAGGATAACACCAGATAATTCAAGGGTTCATCTGGGCGGGGTAAGAGGTCCTACTGAGTCCAGCGGCCCGGGAAGCGAGTCAAGAACTGTATCGGCCCCGGCGTATAGTGATATCACAATAACGGGGCAAGCAATTTCGGCGAATAGCAATGCTGGGGATCAGGGAGCGATGGTTACTGCCGAAATAAGGGCAGCAATTGAGCAGGCTGTGGGAAAGGCCTACGAGGCTTATAACAACTCGCTAGGTAGGCAGATATCGGAGTCGCTAAAAGACGAGATTCAAAGGCAGTTCCAAGACCTTTAGAAAGAGGCAGATTCTACTCGTCGTCGAACACCTCCGTTTGAGACTAGATTTCAAAATCCGTCGAGCATTGATTTCAATCTAGGGCCTGCTCAGCAACCTCCTCCCGAATCTTCAGGCCATTATCAGCTGGATCCTAGGTCCATACCCTTTCAGCCGGTGAGAGATCATCATCAATTAGGTGGGAATTCGGGGAATAATGTTCAAGATTTTAATTGGGAATATAGAATGCCTCCACCTAGGCGCCACCAGCAACCATACTATAATGTATCCCCAGTGTGTTCACACTTCGGCGGAAAAATGCCCATTAAAATGGATAAGTGGGGCTTGAAATTTGATGGTAAAGCTGGGTCTCTGAGCGTGGAGGACTTTGTATTTAGAGTGGAAACTCTGCAAAGCCAATACGATTGCTCTTGGGTTGAGATCATGAGGGATTTCCATCTCTTGCTCTCGGGTGCTGAAAGCGAGTGGTACTGGTGGTACCATAGATCGAATGGACGACCAGACTGGCCAATGCTTCGAGACGCATTAATGCGCCAGTTCCGTAGTTCAAAATCAGATTTTGAGGTCATACGAGAAATAATGCAACGCAAGCAGGGCACCGGGGAGTCAAGTGATGATTATTTTGCGGCCATAACCCGACTCCGATCTCACCTCAAGATGCAAATCCCAGAAATTGAACTGGTTCGAATGCTGAAGAGGAATTTGTATGAGCGGTTAGAAAGTTTGGTATACCCACAAGCCGTATATACCATGGACCAGCTGAGGATGGCTTGTAAGGAAGCAGAGTAAGCGTTTCCGAGGAGAGACAGAGATGGGCCTAAGCACTTTAGGGCACCAGCTCGTTTAGTGGCCAATGAGCTGGAACTAGACACCGTTCCGTAAATGAGGACGATGCGCGATGAGCAGGTGAATGCCTTTCAGCATATGGGTGCTCGTCCAAAGTCATCAGGCGGGCAAGGTGAGAGCAGACCAGGAGTTTGCTGGAACTGCCGCGCTCAGGGTCATTCATTCGTGGATTGCCCATCCACGAAAAGGAACATATTTTGCTATAGATGTGGGCAGGAAGGGGTTATTACGCCAAAATGCCCACGCTGCAACCCGGAAAACCGCAATCGGAACGCGACGGCTTCGGGGAAGTCACGTTCGACTCAAACTCCCCAAAACGAAATTTAGAGATCCCTGAGCCACCAACCTCTTGCAATAAAAATAAAGTTAATATATTAGCGAGAGAGCATGGTAATGAGAATTTAGAAAGCAAGCCAGAACGCAGATTGTTTGAGTTAAAACCATTGCATATAAGGTTAAGAGATTATAATTTAGCTAGAGATAGGATATTTAATGCAAACGTAAGCGAAGTATCTAATAGAATAAGTAAAACGAGATTGAGGTATAAGGCTAGAAAAGAAACTAGGATGAACATTTCTTCAACCGTCATAGATACCTATACTGACCCCAGACCTTATGCGAAGATCAGAATTGCTGATAGGGAAATGAATGGCTTATTAGATAGCGGGGCCAGTGTAAGTATACTAGGGAAAAACTGTTTAGATTTTTTAACACAGATCGGAATGGATTTTAAACCCTTCAAATCTGGTGTTAAAACGGCTGATGGAAGAAACCAGGCTATAATAGGTAAAGTTAGGTTAACGGTTAGGTATAAAGATAACGATCAGGTAATATCCTTTATTTAGTGCCCAATCTGGAGCAGGAGTTGTATTTAGGGGTAGACTTTTGGAAGGTGTTACAAATTGCACCAAACTTTGTGAGTTTTTTGTCGATTCCAGAAGAAGACGCAGATTTAGTAAATGCACATGAACTTTCATTCGTACAGCGATCTAGATTGGATGCGGTTAAGCAGAAGTTTCTTGATTTTGAACGATTCGGGCTCGGAAAGACGACTCTTATGGAGCACATCATCGATACCGGAGATGCGGTGCCGGTTAAGCAGAGACACTACCCTGTTTCTCCAGCGGTGCAGGCCATTTTATACCAAGAGCTGGACAGAATGCTCAAACTTGGCGTTATAGAGGTAAGTGAGAGTTCTTGGTGTTCACCGGTTGTCCTTATTAAAAAGCCAGGTCCAAACAATACTATTAAGTATCGGTTTTGCCTGGACTCACGTAGGGTCAATTCGGTGAGTACGAAGGACGCAAACCCTCTGCCACATATCGAAGGGGTTATCAGCCGCCTTCCGGATACATACTTCATTAGTAGCGTTGACCTAAAGGAAGCATTTTGGCAGATACCGCTGGAGAAGGAGAGTAGGGAAAAAACTGCGTTTGCGGTACCGGGGAGACCCTTATACCAGTTCACAGTCATGCCTTTTGGATTGTGTAACGTGGCCCAAAGGTTATGCCGTCTAATGGACAAGGTGATCCCTGCACAACTCCGGGATCGTGTGTTCGTGTACTTGGATGATTTGCTCATAATAGCGCCCGACTTCGAGACGCATATCGCTCTGCTAGACGAAGTGGCCGAATGCCTTAGGAAAGCGAATCTCACCATCAACATAAAGAAATCCAAATTCTGCTTTAAGGAGCTAAAGTATTTGGGTTTCATCGTTGGTGGTGGGCAATTGAAGACCTACCCGGCCAAGATCGAAGCTGTAAGGGACTTCCCCATGCCGAAAAATCCGAGACAGGTCCGAAGGTTTCTTGGTCTAGCGGGGTGGTATAGGCGTTTCATTAAAGATTTCTCAGGCTTGACTGCTGCCTTAACTGACACCCTAAAGAAGAAAAAAGAGAAATTTCTGATGACAGATGAGGCGAAAACCGCTTTCGAGAATTTAAAAGGGGCTCTCACGACAGCTCCGGTGCTCATCCATCCTGATTTTTCGAAGCGATTTTTCGTACAGTGCGATGCGTCTGATTCTGGAATCGGAGCGGTACTCTTTCAAAGGAGCGAAACAGGAGAAGAGAGCCCGATTTCATACTACTCCCAAAAACTTAATTCAACTCCGAGAAACTAAAGCGTGACCGAGAAGGAGTGTATGGCTGCAATTATAGCAGTAAAAAAGTTCAGGCCCTATGTCGAGGGCATGAATTTAACCATCATAACCGATCACTCTAGCCTAAAATGGTTAATGACAATGAAAGACCTTAGTGGCAGGCTGGCTAGGTGGTCACTGGAATTGCAGTCTTATGCCTTCGACATAGAGCACCGTACAGGTTCGCTGAACGTTGTGCCGGACACCTTTTCTCGGGCGCACTTGGATGCTTTGGACTTGGAAGAAGTAGTACCGTTGATAGACTTAGAATCCCCAGAATTTCACGCTGAGGAGTATAAAAGCCTGATAAGTACCATTCAAGGTCATCAAGGAGAATTGCCGGACTTGAAGATCGAGGATTCCTTTGTATACAAACGTGCACTCCCTCTGAGCGGTGATGAGTCATTATTGGAAAATACCTGGCGACTGTGGATACCATCCGGGTTGACGGAAAGTTTAATCACCAAGGCCCATAATCCTCCTCAGGCCGCTCATGGAGGAGTGGCGAAAACTATGCACCGTATACGGCGGTATTTTTACTGGCCAAATATGACCGTCCAAATAAGACAATATGTACTTCAATGTGAAATATGAAAACGGTCCAAGGCTTCATGCCAAGTTCAACGTCCGCCTGTATCTAATAGTTTCGTCGTCGACCGTCCCTTCCATGAACTCTATGTTGATTTTATTGGTCCCTATCCGAGATCCAGATCCGGAAATTCGTTTGTGTTTGTTGTCTTGGACCACTTTTCAAAATTTGTGTTTTTAAAACCGCTACGATCCGCTAACTCTAGCAGCATTATAGAATTTTAAAAAAATTAAATTTTCAATTCGTACGGAGTACCTCAAATTCTGCATTCCGACAATGGAAAGCAATTTATATCGAAAGATTTTCAAAGCTTTTTGGAAAAATACGGGGTACATCACTTTAGAACTGCGAATTACGGCCCGCAATCGAACGCGTCCGAAAGAGTCAATAGAACGTTACTAGCCGCGATACGTTCGTATTTAAAAGAAGATCAACGACATTGGGATGTTCACTTAAGTGACATCGCATGTGGGTTGAGAAGTTCAGTGCATTCTGCTATTGGGGTGTCGCCATATTTTGCCCTATTCGGGACAAATATGATCACGCACGGCAGCGGTTATGCACTGGCAAAAAAACTAAACATGGTAGAAGACGGTGAACTGTTGACGCTCCCGAGACAAGAACGATTGCAGATTATACGATCCAAAATAAAAGAGAGTATATCCAATGCAAAAGAAAAAAGTGAAAAAACATATAACACCCGTTCCCGAAATGTTCGTTACGTGCCCGGTCAAGAGATTTATAAGCGCAACTTTATTCTCAGCGACTCTTCCAAACGCCTATCTTCAAAATTATGCCCAAAATACATTAAGTGCAGAGTAGTTAAGTCCGTAGGGAAAAGTATATATGAGCTCGAAAATTTAGCTGGGAAAAAAATTGGTGTTTTCCATGCTAAAGATTTAAAGCAGTAAGAACTATCAGCCATATAAATATGAAATTATTATGTAATCATCACAGTTGTCCATATCAGCGATCCGCAGTTAGCAGGATCCAAAATAGTACAATGATCACTGGATGGTATATTTAGATTACCTAGAGATAATCTCAAAATACAAATCGTTATTGTCTACAAAAAATTATGGTTATATAGGCGCAATTCGTAAGCACCCGTTATAGTCCTCGTCGCGCGAAATCTTGAGAAAAAGGTTACGAAAATATACCAGCGATAGTCGATATCAATAACTCTATGTACCTGAACCACTGTGATATATTGTTTTTTCAATTATCTGTGATATTTTTATTCTGGCCGTAGTTTGTAAGAAATTCTATTTTTTTAACATCTAATATATGCTGCATCTGTGATATGAATTCAAAGTCCGGCTATGCTACATCTGTGATATTTTTCTCTATGTATGTTTCACCTTTCCGTATTTAAATTAATTTACCTGTGATAGTAGTAATTTAAGATTGTCCACGGGATAGTAAAAACCGACGATAAGGCGAACAATGACTTCACAACGCTCTTGTAATGTGTTTTTTTTTTGCTACCAGGCTTATTCACTTAATCCTTGCAGCTATGCAAAAAGGGAAAAATGTTATCCTTTGTCTAAAGGGACTAACTGGAATTGCTTCCTAGAACAAGAATGGCAGGAATATGGTTATTCCAGATAGCTTGGCTGGGTGTGAATTCAAATTGGTAAGAACACCGAGCAGAATAGAATTCTGAGAATATCTGAAGGGTTTGAGTATATAAGGAAAAAGGTGAGAGGTAAATGTCAATAATAGGCGACATATTTATAGGGGTAGCACACATACCTAAGTCTATAATAAAAATTAAAACAAAAAACAAATGTACTAATAACGAATCGATGATAATTAGAACTTACCCAGCGAAATTAGACCGCAAGGATAACCGATGGGGTTATAAACCGCTGCGCTGGCACTTGTTTACATTTACTATGCCCGGCTGCTGTTATGGGTTCTTCCCCACTGATGTAGGTGAATTATGGTAGTAATATGGCATCCGAGTTTCACCGTCCCCTTCGTTTCGAACGAAACATCTGAAGCCGGAGGTTTGTTGCGGCTACCCTAGGACTAGCCTTAGTATTGTTCGAATTAGTAGGTAATCTCTTAAACAATCGCGCGATTGTTTACGATTCAAGTGGGTAATTTTAAAGTGGCACCTATAGAGAACAATATTGTGGGTTGTTTGCTCGGACAAACAATTTTATTTCGGATTGGGAATTAGCTATCTTACAAATGGAAGTAACTTAGGTGTAGGTACCTACATTGCATGTTCCCTATCTATTCTTACCGGGTTTGTGCCTTCCAGCGGAATCATGTGGGCATCATCGGGCTGCGACGTGTCAAGGACCTGACCAGTAGCCGGTGCCATGTCGGGGAGGGACGCGTGGTTGGCGAAGGGAAGTTGTCTCGTCTTTGGCCTGTTTTTTTTTTTTTTTTTTGAATTGTCACTACGCACTGCATATGAAGGGGTTTCACTTCACTTGCTTTTATGCAATTGCACTATAAAGGATGTTATTTAATTGATTTTTTTTTTTTATTTAAGTATCTCTGACCGGCGGGCGGCGCGTAACACGTGAATTACTTAAATAATATGTAGAAGGCAGAAAAGAGCGAGTGAAAGAGATATTTATGCAGGAGTTTTATTAGAAGAGCCGCCGATAGGGATTCAAGGGGTTTAAGTAAGGTAGGCATATTAAAAGTTTAAATAAAAATTTATTAGAAAAGGAAGGTATCCTATGAATAAAACAAGGGAGAGGAAGTGAAAGGAAACTAGGTATGTAATTTATTGGAAGCTAGGGGAATAAGGTTTGAGCATAATATTATAAAGGTTTTGGTATAGGATAGTAGTGGATACTACCTTTTTATCCAGGGTACGGGCCATCATTTAGATGTACTTTAATAAGCCGTTGAATTTGAGGTAGCCGTTTGTTAATAAAGTAGGGTTTCTGTGTAATAAAGAGAATTTGCCACTGTAAGCTCGGATGGAACCGCAAGGCAGATTCTTTTCGACGGTTGAGAGTTGTATTTGAATAGAAGACGTTAAAGTAGTTAGTTGATATTGCGGGCAAATTCAAGAAAAGTAAAATAATTATTAAAAGGCGACAATATTTGAAAAAAAAGATAGTGAACAATTTTGGAATTGAAGGAAAACCAATAAGAATAACAAAACTTTTATAAGGGTGAGTTTTAGAAAAATTGAATATCCATCCTAGAGTGTTAAGAGGTTTTTTTTATATAGTGAGGGTGGATTTTGGGGTTGGCCAACGAAACAGCAGAAGGCTAGTCGGGGCAGCCCGATTTTTGGTTTTAATTCCTGTTCGTCAGCGTAAGCGAGAAAGTGTTAATGATCCGGTGTGGAGCACCCATCGTTGATTTAAGTGGCAGTTCAAAAGGTTTTTCAAGTCCGTGCCAGTCCCGGACTAGCAAGTAAAGTGTACACCGTGGTGATTCTTGGTACCTATATAAAAACAATACCTACCTCCTTATATAAAATTTTATTACGTACATACGTGCATATTTTTGGAAATACATATGTATCTACATTATACCAACATTTGCTTGTTGGCGACTTCATAATCACCCTCACCTCTTATAATTTAAATTGCCTACAAGAAGTAAACCAGCATTAACCTACCTCGAATTATCGACAGTGGGTTCACATTGTCAGAAGTGACAGAGCCGTGCGGAAGGCGTACAACGCGGCTGTATTGGCCCCGTTTTCACCAAGCGGAATCATATACATACATATATATATTTGGCGTGATATTGATCTTATTTATCTATATAATTTGTTTTTCTTTATTGC
Source organism: Philhelius pedissequus (assembly GCA_910595825.1). NCBI lineage: Eukaryota > Metazoa > Arthropoda > Insecta > Diptera > Syrphidae > Philhelius > Philhelius pedissequus. The sequence continues at coordinate 167,648,480 of OU343160.1, forward strand.
TTTATATTTTTATTATATTTATTTTTATTCATTGGTGATTGAATGCCTGAATTTTTGGGCAAAAGTGTTGGGAAATAGCTTGGTTAAGGCTACTTTTTTTTGGTGATAATCACGCTGGTCTACCGTGAGTTAGGTTCCCACAAACAACCCGTAGACGTCCGCGAGATCTCGCCCGTCCTTAGTTACCCAAATAGAGCTCTTTGTAGGTAGGAAAAAGGCGGCATAAGAATCCCTTTAAAAAAAGGGGGATTCATCGAAGTGCCGGTTGGAAACGGGAACTTAAGCCCCGGTTCGGCAGTGAAGAGGCCGCAACCTTTTGGCCGTTATAAATTAAATATACGCCCCGAGTATGCGACACTTTTCTCCAATTTTTGTGGTTATTACCTTTAACAGTTCAACCATTAACGGTGTTTTAAATATTTCCGTAATATATTCATGTACCTAGATAAATTAAAACGTTCTGAGTGTGTTGTTATTTCAACAGGTTAAAATTCCATCGCTAAAGTGAATTTCAAATGATTGCAGGTTTTATGTCTTATTATTTTTAATGTTAAATGTAAGTTTTTTTTTGATATTAAATAAAATTTGTGAATCACGCCAGGTTGATGAAACGAAACATTATTTTTCTCATTTATTGAGCTTTTCAGGAATTTTAATGGCCTGTTAACTTAATTTTCAGGGGGGTGCGGTAAGGTTGGCTGAGGCCTTCCGGTAAATTAGTAGGGTTCATCCGCCGTTCTAAGTCTTTGGCATTTTCAGGTCAGGGGAATTCGAAGAAAAGGGCCGTACGAATTCCAGGTTGGGTGGGCCTAGGCCCAACTGCAACAACAGCCGCAGTGATTTCCCAAAGTGTGTCGTGGTTTTGTGGTGGCTAAGTGGATTTAGTTTTTGGCATGTTTTATGTTTTTTTTGAAATAGGTGAGGTCTAGTTGCGGGGGCAAGATCCCCCCCTACATCCGACGAGCTGAGCTGAGCATCGCGAGCATGCCACCGCCTTCGTAGCAGACATTTTTTTCCTACCCTAACCCCTCTCATCAAAACCTATTGCCCGACCCAATCCTACCTCCTACCGATCCTAACCTATCCAAATATCATTTTCTTTTCCCATATCCTAATCCCGTCCACTCCTATTACCTTATTTCAAGGTGGCAGGGAAGTTTTGGAAAAGCTTGAAAAATATAGCAATTTTGGCAAAACCGTCCGAGTAATAGCTTACGTTCTTCGCTTTTGCAAAATATCCAGAGCCAAAGGAAGAAAGGAGTTGAAGGGGACAGCATTGTCTGCAGAGGAATTAAATGAAGCGACAATGTCTATGGTATGGTGCATTCAACAAGGAAGTTTTGGAACAGAAATAACAGAAATAAATTCAAAAAAAGGAAATTATAATAGAAAAAGTTAGCAAGGCTCTCTCCGTTTCTGGACGTCACATACAACATACAATGGAATACGATGCCCAGTTTCCCATACTTTTACCAGACGATAGGCACTGATAAGAGAATTCATTCGACATCTTCATATTCGAAACTATCACACTGGATCTCACGCTCTTTTGAATTTTATAAGAGATCGCTTATGGATAATTAACGCGCGAAAATAAGCTAGGCATACCATCAGCAAATGTATTCATTGTACGAAGTATAAGCCATAGTTGCTTGACCAAGTAATGGGGAACTTACCCAAGGATCGAGTGACTCCAGGTAGACCCTTTGATATTTGTGAGGTAGATTTTTGTGGGCCAATGCTAACTTCGTGGAAGGTTCGTGGTAAGGTGCCCTATAACATATACTTGTCTGTTTTACTACGAAGTCAGTCCATTTAGAACTTGTATCCGATCTCAGCTCTGATGTATTTATTGCAGCACTTAAGATGTTTATAGGACAAAGGGCTTGTCCTTCAAAAATATATTGCGACAATGCAATCAGTTCCGTTGGCGCAAAAACTTAATTAGTAGATTTTAGAGAATCATTTTTAAAACAATTAAATAAATACACAATTCTCGAGTGGGACCCAGGGACCCAGTTCGAATTCATACCTCCTCGTGCGCTGCATTTTGGGGGGATTTGGGAAGCGGCTGTTAAATCCGCAAAACCTCTTCTCACGAAAACCTTCGGAGGAGCTCTGTTAAGCTTTGAGGAGCTTACTACTGCACTTGTGAAAGTAAAGGCCATACTCAACTCAAGACCAATTACTGCAATCTCATCAAATCCAATAGACTTCAGCGGTCTTACCCCAGGCCATTTTCTTATTGGGTCCCCAATGAATTCGTTTCCAGAACCAGAAAGAAACATTAACACAATTTCTTATATTCACAGGTGGCAAAGAATCACAGCTCTAAAACAGCATTTTTGCAAAATGTGGTCGACTGACTATATTTGCAGTCTTCAAGAGAGGTCCAAATGGTTCAAAACCAAGCCAAAGATTTATGAAGGGTCCCTTGTGTTGATGCAAGACAAAAGTTTGCCACCCTACAAATGGGCTCTTGCCAGGGTAGAAAGAGTTATTCGAGGCGATGACGAAAAGTTACGAGTTGTCGATTTGAAGACTGCAAGTGGAAGATTTTGACGTCCAATCACAAAGATAGCACCGCTTAACCTGGATTGAAAGCGCAGCTTGTCAATGGGGTCAGAATGTTGCAGCCAAAAGTAAAAATCATTATTAAAAATAAAAAGAAAAAAACATACAATATTTGAATTTCCCGCTACACGAAAATATGGCCTCAATTTATTTGTACTAAATTTAATTTCAAATTATTTTAGCTTTGTTTTTTTCTATAAAAGAAATTCACCACACTTGAATCTTGCCTTCCTATTTGCAAATTTGAAATTACTCTCTCTTTTTTAACATCAACCATCAAGCTATAAAAATCGTGTGCATTTTGTTAAAATTTGAGTTGCTTTAATTTGTTCATCAAAAAATCGAATTAGTACAGTTTAATCCAGTTTTTTAATTCATTGATATATTTGTATGTAATTATATAGGTACTCAGTGAGGTAGGTCAAGGCGAAAACTCCCAAATAATATTTATGTTTGGCAAAAATGGAATGAGTTTGTGGATGAGGGTAGTGCAATAGCTGAAGTGGGTCTAAATGGAACGCTCCTGGAAAGTTGGATAGAGGAAGAGTTAGGTATAATTTTAAAGCGAAATGGAAGATGTCATAATGTTGCACGAGAGAATAAGGGCGTATAGGATACATAAGACAACGGTCGATATGTAGGTATATGATTTGAATTTTCTTTGTTGATCAAATGTTTACAGCAGTATTAATGAAAATTAATTTGCACTTACCGCATATCTAAATAGAGGATTTTAATTTTGTAAGAAAATTTTAGAAAACCCTGGAAGATTTTTTTTATAAAAATTAAATAAAATACTTATACCTATGTACAAATAAAAAAAGGACAAGAATTAGAATTATTTTGATAAAAAAAATATAAATCTGAAAAAAAAAATAATCATCCTAGAAATCGAAACCAGTAATACTTAAGGACGGTTGGGACATCCAAACAAGAAGCAACATAAGGTGGATTGGCCATAGGGTAAATGAGAATCGGAAACATCGTTCCTTCAAAGCGGTAGGATACCACAGTGGTAGTCACTAAACATCTTGAGCACATATATGTATATGTTTTGCATTCCTAGGTTTAAGTCGAATTAGATAAGAGATTCTAGTGATCAGACCTCTGCCATTTTAAAAAATACTAAGGATGAATAAAACGCAAGGCAAAATTGTCATGGACGTTGTGCCTGGTTGCCTCGTGGCTGATCAGGAGTTGAGACTGCGATTGGTAAAAAGGGTGCCTTTAAATGTACTGGCACCGGTCGCATCAAAGTGCTTAAATTTTGTTGTCCCTTCTGGACTTCACTAACATTTTTTTGGTCGATACATTTTCTAATTGAATCTTAAATTTTGGCATTTATTTTGTAAGAGAAAAAAAAGAAAGACAAAGCGAAAACCGAATTGAAGTGTTGAGTGGGTATAGTATTTAAAATAGGTTTTGATAAAGTAATAATACAAATATATATAATAATTATTAATTGGGCTGTGATATTGAAGCCTTCAATACCCTGTACAGTCCTGCCGGCAGTACATTCAGGGAAGATCTACACAAAACAGCAAAACAGTATGTTAATCGCTGCTTAAGACCTTTTTTGATTTTGTATTATATTTACATACATAAGTATTTATATAATTATTTGGAAGTATATATTAATATATTCGAAAACAAGAAGTACCCACACTCCGGTACTTCAGATGAAATACATTTTTTGTATTAAATTTTTTTTAAATTAATCAAATCATTATACAAAGTGGAAGTGAAAATACCCACACTCCGGTCCGCTTAAATAGGTCCAAAAATTCCGAATTTTATCAAGAATACATACGTTTTTGAATTTTTTTTATTGATTTGTTACTTGCGATTATAGGTTATAGTTATAAGGCAAGTTATGTATTCGTAAAAAAAAATCTAACAATCAAACATGACATTACGATCATAGGGAATACCAAAAAAGTGGGCCCCCAGTTCTGTCTGTCTGTCTGTCCTCGAGTCTACAGACTAAACGGATGGATGGATTTGTTTTTCGACGTTATTTTGAATAGTTAAAAAACTGTATTATTAAAATCAAAACCAACGGTAACTCCCATACAAATGGTACCAAAACCCTTCAAGAAAAAAATGTATTTCTCGAAAAGGGCTCCAAGAATTTTTATAAAAAAATTTATGTATTCTTAGATTTATTCACTCCACTTTAAAGTATAAAAATATTTTATTTTGCGTACTTATTAACGGTACTTCCCATTGAACCAATTTACATATTTTCGACTTTCTCACTACTGGATGGACCGATTAAAATTATTTTTTTATATTAATGCTCCATAAAAGTGTTAATAAAACTGCATACTAAAATTTCAAAAATAAAGTTTTTCTATTTTTAAAAGATAAATAAATATTTTTTAAAAAATCGATTTTTCAAGAACCAGACACTGCTTTTTTTTAAATTTGAATTTTATATGTATATTAAAAATATCTTCAAAATGGCGTTTAAATTTTTTTTTCTAAAAATATTTTCAAAATTTTATACATAAAAAATTAATTTATTAAAAAACCGCTCCAACGGTTTTTGAAATTTTGTTTTGATATATTCCTATATGAATTCAGATGGCATCTTTGTTTTCCCTCAAACTTTAACTACTAAGCAATATAAAATCATTTAATTATGTATGTATTACCCATTAATGTCTACCTTTGTTATTATTGCCTTTTTACGAATTTTTGCGTACGCCAGTGAATACTAAATACAATTAAGGCCCTCATACGTTTATATATATGTACATATTTATGTGTCTTTAAAAATAACATACGTACGATCCAGTCGTGCGTTTTATTTTATTTTTTTTTTAATTTTGTTATTTGCGATTTAAAGTAGATGCAAATAAATTAAATCACGATTGTAATAAACATTATAATAAAAGTGAACATCTGATTAGAATTTAAATCATAATGAAGTGCTAAGGTATTAATAAGAGGTGTGTGACGGTTCGGCTTAGCTGGCGATGGGGAGGGTAAGAATAGGATATGGGTAGACAATAACTCGATACTAACTGTACTAACCTTAGACATATTAAATACTCACCGTACGAACTACGCTGACTATACTTACTTTACTTCACTTCTTAACTACACTCTCATACTAAGAGCTATACTTACTTACCATTTCTTTTAGAAACTGCACAATTTGACTATTAATTATTCCTACCTTTTAACTAACTGTATAGTTACTCTATGAATTACACAGACGTCTTTACACACATATATTTACCTTACTTGCTAAACAATGAATTATGACTGCACATACTTACCACGATGAACAGGAGCAACATTTTGTGACCAACATAACTTTAAAGAAATGCTACTTTACATAGTACAGATTTTTTTTTACTGACATGTAACTTTAGTTTGCGATTGGAGGCCCATGTTAGGGGCTATCTCCGAGACCTTGGCCAAGGTGATAGCAATGGTTGTATCTCGTATAAAATGGCCGAACTTTTGCCTACAACATTTCTGGCAAGGCCATCTAGTATCTCGACGAAACATTGCATTGGAGACACAGTGCTACGCTTGAAGTTTAAGTGGCCAAAAATTCTTTTTATTATAACTGTAAGACTTAGGATTTAGATTTAGGATTAGATTTAGGCACATATAAATACATATGTATGTAAATACGTGTGGATATATATCGGTATATAGGTATATACATGTATGGGGTATTTACTCAAATATCTATACATGTATACATGTATTTATTTGTTTAAATATAAATATGCAATATTTAGAATTTTAGGGCTTAGTATTTAGGTTAGTTTAAGTATCATTATCAAAAGAAAAGGGATTTGTGTCCAGTCGATCTCGTACTGTGGAGGTGTGAACACGTTTTCGGCCTCCCAGTTTTTCCAAATTAAATTTCGTGTGTGAGCTTAAGTTTTACATTAAATCAAGATTTCATAAGTGGTGCACTAGCACAGTGGTAGAGTGGCCGACCGAGAATCCGAGGGTCGCCAGTTCGATTCCCAGACGGGCATCAGAACTTTAGCAGCTTTTTTTCACAACCGTGAAGTGGAAAACTTTATTGGTTGTGAAAACAATCAAAGGAGGAGGAGTTTTAGCACCGAGGCATCGAAAGGTGTCCTAGGGCCAATGAGGCCAGCGATGGCATCAGCTGAGGGCACAACGAAAGATATTCCAATTACAAGCAGTGATTCTGCACCAATAACATCAACAGCAATAACAACAACGGCAACATCATCTGATGCTAACCAAAAGCGCAGAAAGAGGATCAAGTGCGCACCAAATTTGGTAAAGAGAAGATTCACGGCCACCTCAGCAAAGCTGCCAGCTGGGGTGAATACGTCCGATATAGACGAGACGTCAGAGGCAGCAAGACAAACCCAGCTAGACACTTCACCCGAAGAGGGTATTGCATATATATCTGAGGAAGGAGAAGGGCACTTCACGACGGGCGATAGTACTGCCTTCGTGAACCTCTCCACATCAGAGGCGTCATCTGAGGAGGACGAGGAACAAGGAATGATCGCTCAAATTGAAACAATGGAGGCAGAAATCCAGAAGTTGAAAAGTAAAGTTAAGGCCAGCCAAGAAGCGCGCCGAGCGAAACAACGAAAAGAACTCGACGAACAAGAACAACAACAGAAAAAAGAACAATTACAAAAACAACAGCCACAGCAGCAGCCAAAACAACAACGGCAAAAACAACAACAACAACAACAGCAACAGCAGAAACAACCGCAAGAAAAACAGCAGCAGCGGATTCAAAAGCAGCAGAATCAACAGCAGCAGAAAAGTCAGTCTCAGCAGCAGCAGCCACAGCCGCCGATTACGAAAAAAGAAAAGGTGCCACCCATAAATACTTATAAACTGGAGTTACAGGACCATAAATCTATGTAAGTTGACCATAGGTCAAAATTTTACTATTAAAAGATTAAATAACGATAGGCATGCTATCCAGTGCTTCACACTGGAACAGCACAAAAAAATTAAAGAATTGCTAAAAGAAACTACTACTGAATTCTTTAGTTTCACCCCTAAAACCGAAAATTTTCAAACGGTCCTTTTGAAGGGCATAGATTCCTGCACGGAACCACAGGTGCTCTTAAATGAACTCCGCCAAAAAGCGAATGACGATCTCGACTTTATCGGGGTCAAGCCGTTCGCTACAGTTAGAGCTAGGCGGAAGAAGCGGAGTCTTCCCTTCTTCCTTGTTCAACTCTCACCCAGCAGCAAACTGGATAGTTTGAGGAGTATCTCCGTCCTCAACTACCAGGTTGTAACTTGGGACAAATTAAAAAGGCGCGGCGACATGCTTCAATGCATGCGCTGCCAAAGGTTCGGCCACGCCGCAGCAAAGTGCGAAATGCAGTCGCGCTGTGTTAAGTGTGGAGAGAACCACAATCCAGATGAACGCAAGTTAGGAAGGGAACGGGTCGAAGATAGGACCCAGCTTAAATGTGTACTCTGCCGATGCGGCGGACACCCCGCTAATTATCGGGGATGCCCGACGTTTCAGCTTATAAAGAACAATAAAGCAGCAAAGCAAACAGTGGTAGAAAAGCGTTCAACAGTGCGCCCTCCTACAACAACGCCCGTCAACCCCCAAATTTCTTACGCCCAAATGGAGTCAGAAAGGGGAAGCACTGTACATCCTACACCAAAGGTCGCCCAACAGGCCCCCGTGCCTAAGGCGTCGGCGGCACAGGCGGATATTATGGGCACTCTACTGGCCATCCAGGACCAGTTGACTGGCCTCCAAAACCAGATCAGGGAGCAGGCGACTAGGGTGGATTATCTCTACTCTGTTTTGCCGAGCTTAACGCAACTTAGAAGTTAAGGGCGCGCTGCCGGAGAGGCCCTTTAAGATCCTAGCTGTGAATGTAAATTCACTGATTAGTACCGAACGTAGAGCGAATTTATTCCAATTGCTTAAAGACATAAGTCCAGATGTGTTTATGGCTAGCCAAACTAAGATTAACCAGAAACATAAATTGACTAACAACAATTACAATATCGTAAGGAGAGACCGGCCCAACTCCACTCAAGGAGGGGGCGTCGCAATCTTTATACGTAAAGGCATTAGTCATAAGGTAATATATAATAGTGATGTGCGTAAATTTCGGACGTTAGAGGCATGCATCATATGCATTCATCTCCAACAGGGGAAGCGAATGTATTTGATCGCTGCCTATGCACCGGAAACACCTCAGCCCACACAGTTTATAACAGAGCTTGACAAGCTTTTTGAATGCTTAAGATTGAGCTCGGAAGAAAACTACTACATATTGACTGGTGATTTGACTGCCAAACATATAGATTGGGGAAATCAAATACAAAATCCTCGTGGTAACCATCTGTATAATTGGATGGGTCGATACAACCTGGAGTATCGCATTGAACTTCTCGCTACAGACAGGCCATCGTTTCCAAGAAGCGGTGCCTATCTGGATCTATTGTTGAAAGACGCAAGACTAACAATTACTGATACTGTGGGCCATCGGCCTAAAAATTGTTTAAGAACGATCGAGTACGACAGTGACCACTGCGGACTCGCCGCCGTAATATAACTTCCGAACGCGCTTATGGAGTTGGAGGAGTATGTACCGGTGCATACTTACAATTACAGTAAGGTGCGCTGGCCACTCTTCTCGAACGTCTTATTGAACGAATTACGATCAAATGGTATGTCTCCACCAAATGACAGGAACATGACAAATACTGAAATTGACAGATACTTAGAACAAATGGACGAAACAATTCAACGAACAATGAACAGGACAATACCGAAATACAAAGAACGCAACTGACATGTACCGTAACCCGACAACTGATGCACTACACAGACAAAAAAGTGGCTTACTGACAAGCCTAAAACGCTTGTACAGACGGTTTACTGACACACGTGATCTGGAGATAATGACACTGAAATCGTCCATCAAAAACATCAAATAATTGATCAAAGAAAATTATAGGTTGTCCATTAATTTGTTTTGGGACAACAAAATTCGGGCCGTGAACGCTACCGACCCGAGTATGTTCCCACAAATTAATAAGATATTCAGAAGAAAAGATCAAAACGACCTTCCGTGTCTTAAGCTCCAGAGGACGACACAAAACAGAGACGTACTTCTGACAGCAGGCATAGATCCAGATGACGCCGTCTTGGACGATGACCTCTTCATAATCGAAGATCCGCAGGAGAAGGTGTAGGCTGTGGGGGCTGCTTTCCAGCAAGTGTACAAGGTGAATGCTAGCATTCGCCCGAATCATGACCTGGAGAACAGAGCTCTGCTTCATCACTTATGGCTCCGAAACGATATAAGCGAATGGCGATCTGAGAACCTTGGTTTTACCGGGTTTAATGATGAAGATTTGGCAAACGCCATAATCGCCGACGGAAATGGGACCAGTCGCCTGTTAATTTCGAAGAATGAGCTCCAGCTCATCTTCGATTCATTAAAGAAAAAGAAGTCTGCAGGAGTCGATGGTATATCCAACGTTGTACTACGACATTTGCCTCAAGAAGCAGTTGACATTTATACCACACTGTTTAACAACGCGCTGAACAATGCATATTATCCAGTGCGGTGGAAGACAGCTGTGGGGCACCCTCTCCCAAAAAAGGGAAAGGACAACTCCAATCCGGCGATAAGTCTTCTTCCGAGTATCAGCAAAGTATTTGAAAAGGTTATTAATAGAGCCCTGTTCAAGTGGGCGGAGGACAAAAATATCATCCCGGATAATCAGTTCGGTTTTAATGCGGGACATGACACAATTCATGCCGCGTCTAAACTAGTTTCTGATATCCAATGGAACAACACTAAAGAGGCAGTGTACGGGTGCCTGCCTGGTTGATTTGGAGAAGGCCTTCGACACCATATGGTTAGAAGGTCTCTATCTAAAGCTAACCAGACTAGGTATAAGTAAACCTCTATTGTATATGCTTTATGACATGCTAAATGGTAGAAAGTTTGTTTTCAAGAGTGTCAATGTAACTTCTACCCCAATTTGTATTATTAATAATGGTCTTCAGCAGGGAGCGGTGAACTCGCCGATTCTATTCAGCATTTACACCAACGATCTAATTGCGTACAGAACAGCCAATACAGTTGAGGTCATCAAAAGTCTCTTGCAGAGTGACCTCGACAAGATTCAGCGCTATTGTGATGACTGGAAGTTGAAAATCAACTTCGAGAAATCGGAAACTATTTTGTTTAGGACTCCGTTGTCTAGCGCCTCAAGGGATATGAGAAAGAACTGGCGCAAGCTGGTGATCGTAGGGCCACATGGACATCCACTGTACCTTGGCATCTGGTTGGATCAGTAGCTGTATTTCGACAGACATATAGGTGCTGCTTTGGCAGGGCTAGGGGAGCCTTTGCCTTGACAAAACGACTGTTTTATAGCAGCCGTCTTGACAGCAGGGTGAAGGTGATTTGCTACATGGCCCTCGTCAGGCCGATGATTGCCTAAGAATGCCGGTGTGGTTCAACGTTGCCCCATCTCAAATGAAAAAGATTCGGGTGTTTGAGAGGCAATGTCTTAGACGTTGCATTGGATTACACAGAACACCAGAGTCGGAGTACACAAGATATTATTCCAACCAAGTTCTATACAACGGAGCCAACATAAACAGAATAGATAATTTTTTGTTCAAGCTGATTCGGGGTCACGTTGCAAGAGCGATGTCCTCAACTAACAGCTTAATTTTTGGGGCTTATTACCCCAATAACGAATATTTTGAGAGTGCGCGATTAAGTGGTTACGTCCCTCCCGAGGCATTCCTCTATTTAGACAGTCGAGGGCTGATACAGGATGGAGGGGCGGTTCCGCTCATCTACCACGTCAGCCGGAAAACTGTGGATAGGCGACTCTTGTATGGTCGAGACGTCATCGCTCAAGGTGGAGAAGAGCGCCTTCGGTTCAGTAGGACTGTGTCCCATCGGGACCGGAGGGATTGGGCGAAACAGGAGAACCAGTTCTGGTGGCTCTCTGAACAACATCATAATATTTAAAGTCGATGAAGATGGTATATCTTGGGCGATTTACATAGATTTAGGGCAATTAGGTATAGGGAACAGTCGGGCTGGCACCAAAAAAATTAAAAATATGTATATATGCGGGGGCATACGTGCATGTATCTGCGTGTCTGTACATGTATGTGCGTACGTATATGTATGTGCGTATGTACATGTATGGGTGGGTTGCATGTTGCTGTGTGTCTGCATGCATATAAAAAATAAACGAAAAAAAAAATTAAAAAACGACAAAAAAATGCTGCTGGGGCTGTTCTAGTTTTTATGTAGTCTTAAGTATTATTAGGTATTTTAAGTAGTTGAAGTTATTTTTAGTTAGCATAAGTTAGTTTAATTTGGTTTTAATTATTTTTAATCTATATTTAGGTTTAGTTTATAAGTAAAAAAAATGATAAGATACCAAGTTTTTTGTTAATAAGTTTCCTTGGATAAAAAATAAAATAATTAAATTTAATTAAAATAGTTTTTAGGTCGAAAGACATTAGTTCTAAGAGTTATTGTTTAGTTTAGAGCGCCCGTAAAGGGCCAGTAAATCAGTTGTAAGTAATTGATAATTAGGCTAGTTTTAAACATTAATTTCTAACTTTAAGATAGTTATATGAAATAAAAAATGAATTTAAAAAAAAAAAAGAAAAAAAAAAGGGATTTGTGTCCACTGAGAATTTCAAAGCTAACCCCATCCTGTCCATATTTGTACAATTCCTATCATTTTGGTTGCAGGTTCTTAATGTCCTATCCTCACCACCTTCCTTTTCCACATCCTTATACAAAGGCACGAGTTTTTTTATCTGCTGAGTAGGAGGTGTGACGGTTGAGGCAAGAACTACCCCCAATCCGTCGAGCTCAGCCGCGTGATAAGCAAGCGTGATATTACTCTCTACCTACACCGAAGACGTCCCTCTGGTAAAGTGACCATTCGTCCCACATTACGAGGGACAGTTCTACATTTACATGATCCACATCGAAAATTGTCCCACAAATGGTCCACAAAATCAAAAGATGTGCCACACTGTCGCACGAAATCGAGCTTAAATTTTTATATCGTTTTTTTTTTCAAGGAAATCCTTACACGAATCTAAAAATTTTATATTCGCTATTTTGTACAGACAAAAATAGGAAACTATATTACAGTTCTTTGCGGATGAGCGATATAATCGTATGAGTTTGTTTTTTAACGGTTATTAAGATCTTGTTCATCGTTTCCGTAAAAATAAGAATTTTTCTAAATTTTCTGCAACAGTTTTAATAAAATTGAAATGTCCCACATTGAAAAACAAAAATATTTGTGTATATTATTTTCGAGTGAATTTTCTTTTTTTGTCAAACATTTTAACTTTTTGGATCTGTTCACTTTACCCTGCTGCCTAACCTAGACTCGCAACATATAGGAAGTGTAGTCAGTACGGTGAGTATATAGTAGATCTGAAGTAAGTATAGTCAGTATCGAGTCATTGTCTACCCATATTCCATTCTTACCCTCTACATCGGCGGCTCAACCGAACCTTCACACATAGACATTGCAATCCCGGAATGTTCATTTCAATAGCGGTATTTTGGGATTACCAAATTTCGATCCCGGGATAATCCCGGGATTTCAAAATATTTTAAACAAGTTATTTAGAATATATTTTCGGTTAAATTGTTTTGTTTTTCTCAAAGAGCAAAATATTTTATTATTACAAATAAAAAACGTCCACTCACTTTTTCTAATTCTCCTGTCTTGACGAATAACCTCTCACGAACTGTACTGAGAAAAATTAAAATAAACCCAAAGACGGAGAAGGAAAGGCAAAGGATATCAAAACACAAGGCTAAGATTAAAACTTGAGAATAATTACCGCAACAAAATCAAAGCAAGATCCAAATTAAGTTTAAAACATTATGCGGTAACTGTGTTAAGTAGGGAGAGAAAAGCTGTGTATATCGTTTTATCTGCTATATAGGTAATATTATGTCAAGTTTTGCATTTGGAAAAAAATCGAATTCGAGATAATAAAACTTGCCATTACGATGATAGAAAATACCAAAAAAGTGGATCCCGCAATTGCATCTGTCTGTTTGGTTTTTTTTGTTTACATATTTTGTTATTGTATACCGTATACAATCATTTTTTGATTTTGGACTTATTCATAAAATTATCAACGGATTTCCATTAAAATTTTTATGTAGGAAGTCCTTTGAATTCTAAATAATACTGCATACCAAATAATAATTAAATATTTCTTTGGATTTAAAAAAAAAAAAAATATATATATTTTTTTGGAAAATTCAATATTTAGAAAATTGGTGGACGATTGTTTGGCAATTCCGTTTTTAAATTTATATGATTATAAACATAAAATTGTCATACTAAAATAAATTTTTGGAAAAAAATTACCAAATTTTGCATATAAGAAATTAAGTAAAAAGGACTAAGGCCCGTTTGCTAATACTCATTCCTCTGCGTAAACTGTCACATTAGTGCTTCAGTAGAACTTAAATGATTAAGTTTTGTATCAGCAAACGGATCTAAAACATATTGAACTGTTTCTACTAAAAATCTTTTGCTTAAGATGTGATCGAACATAAGAGCAAGTATGTACGGTCCAGTCGTGCATTTTTTTTTAAATTTGCTAATTGAAGAAATCTGGATACTGGAGAGCACAATTAGGCCAAGTTGATATGAAAGCGGGTGTTCGATATATTTTTATTTTGTCAATACCTACAAGTACATACATATCAGTCTTAACGATAGAGGTTCAAGCTGCACGTACACCAAATCAGAATGAATAAAATATATAATGAGATCACGAAAACAAAGGCTTTATAATAATTTGTCTATGGTTGCTGTAATAATGTACCGACCAAAATATCGACCGAAAAACATTGTGTCATAAAAGGCTACGATAGCATCTAACTGATGAACCCAACTATCATGCCGGGGTGAAACGCATTTTGGACTACAGTTCATAAAAATTCTTCAATTTGGCTTTAATCCACACAGTCCACAAAGGCAGAAACAAAAATAATATTAACTTATTATTCCTGATTTCTTCAATGTTATTATTTCTGTTTTCTTCAATGATATTACTCGCCAGACCACGGGCGTAGCATACATTTACGTGCATGAATTTAACCAAATTCCCTTAAATAATATAATTGTAGTGTGTAAATGATGTAAATTTTATATGAGTCGGTAATCTTCGACCAAAAAACATTGCGTCTTTGAAGGGTACGATAGCATCTAACTAATGAGCCCAATTATCGTGCCCGGCGAAACGCATTTTGGACTACAGCAAATACAAACATTAAAATTCACTCAAAAGAACTATTGACAGCAAAATTCATAATTTGGTAAAGTCCAGAAAGGGCAAAAAGAATTAGAAAGCACTTTGAAGCGACCGATGTCAGTACTCTTGAAGGCACCCTTTTTGAAATCGCAGTCACAACTCCTGACCAGCCACTAGTCAACCAGACACAACTTCCTTGATATATTTGCCTTATTTTCTACACACCTCTTTTATTTTATTAACTCTCAGCAAATTAAAATGGCCGATGCGTAGATCAGTCGTAGTTATTGTCTAATTCGATCTAAACCTGGGAGTGTATATAAGTACTTAAAATGCTTAGTGACTACCGCTGTGGTATCCTACTTCTGCCTTGGAAGAACTATATCTCCAATCAGTCTATGTCCAATCCACTTTGTATTTTTTGCTGATTTGGCTTTCCCAAATTTTCTTAAGGATTACTGCTTTCGATTTCTAAAAATGTTTTCTTTTTCTTTAGATTTGTATTTTTACCACGCTAATTTTTTCTCTTTTCTTTTCTTTAATTTTATTTGTACTTCCACATGCAAATTAATATAATTTAATTTTTATATAAAATCTTCCTGAGATTTATTAATTTTTCCTAAAATTATTAAGCCAAAGAAAATTAAATCCTCCACTTAGATTAATTCCCAAAAGTACTGTTGTCAACACTTGATCGATCAACAAAAATATTATAATCATATACCTGTCGACCGTTGTCTTTTGTAGCCTATCCCTTAGTGTCTCGTGCAGCATTTCAACATTATTGCGTCTCCAAATTCGTTTTTAAACTATATCTAACACTTTCCCTATCTAAGTTTCCACGAGCTTTGCTTTCCACTTTCCAAACACATTATTTACGATCTTTCGCCTTGAGCTATTACTGCCTGAGTATACACAAAAATGTTTATCAACCTAAACCTAATATTGCACTTAAATGGCAATATTTCATTTAGCTACGAATAAACACTAAACGTACATAAACATACATACATAACTAGCGACCAGGCGAACTTCATCTCGCCCCAAATTAACGTCTTCAAATGAACTGCAGAGCTATAATAAAATACAGATACTTCAAATGCAATGTGATTTATTTGAATGGATTAAAATTAAGGACGGAGTGATATGATAAACAATGTTTTTATATTTGTTTTCCGGCACAAGAACAAACAACAAAGACCGTTTACCAAGCTATCGACGACATCCTTTTTCTTCGCTGCATGTTTTGCCCATTCACATATCCAATTGAGATTTTTATAATTTTTTGCAATGCCGGGGAGCATTTTACTTTGGTGTTGATTTTTTCCTTCTACGTT
This sequence comes from Philhelius pedissequus, assembly GCA_910595825.1. Taxonomy (NCBI): domain Eukaryota; kingdom Metazoa; phylum Arthropoda; class Insecta; order Diptera; family Syrphidae; genus Philhelius; species Philhelius pedissequus. Next base: position 167,664,689 of record OU343160.1, read on the forward strand.
TTTAGCTCGCAAATATTTGCTTACAATCCACGCGAAACATTAAGAGAAATTTGGCCATTGCCAAGCGCCAGCAGTTGTCTCGAGAATTCAGCAGCCGATGGGTCGTTCTGCAATGCGACACTCATATTTGTGGTCAATTTCAACTTGTTAACATGCCGCCATAAAGAGACGATTTCAAGTATGCATTAAATTTATCTGCAGCAGTAGATTTTTGGATGACGGGAAGTGATTGAGGAAAATTTCTGCTGAGCAAAATCATCTCGAGGCACCTTGTAAATCCTTCATTGTGTGGTCAACTCTCTCCAAAGCTCGTGTATGCGCCATCGTCCCCAATTATGATTTGCATTCGCGCATCAATTTCGCTGTCGCCGAATTCTTGGTCATTGTGCACGTTATTGGCTTATCAACCGTAAGAAAATTCATCGCCAGCTTCAAAGCGGAATGTGCAGTTTGACCGAATTCGAACAGTGTCGCAGCATTACCCCCTCCTGGGGGTAAGCCTTGACTTGGCGGAGGGGCTTACGGTGACTACTACTGTGAAACCTAGAGCTATGCGATCGCGGAACTTGATTCTGCAGTAGGGCCACCCATGGTCGACAGGTCGAAGTGGAGTAGGACGTCGCTACTAATTACCCCCCCCCCCAACGAAGGAGTGTTTCCCACCAAGGCATTTCCAACAGATTTGACGGTATCGGAAGAATTCTCGCGATGGAATCAACGCTAGCGTCACTAGTTCCAGTCAGGTTGAACTACTTGCTGAACACCTTGTATAGACTACTCAGAAGTAATCAGAGCACAGGCTTATAAGGAGCTGTAAATCCAGATTCTCGTCCTCGGAGTTATTGAAGGACCTGGTCCTCCAGGTTGGGGCTCCTGCCGCTGGGGTAACTGCCCGACGTAGGAGTATCTAGATAGTAATGAAACAACTACAGGCTTCGAATATGGATGATCCAAATGTTGATGACCCTGGCACACGAAATACTGACAACGAATTTCGGATCTGCACGTGGAATGTCCGGACCTTAAACAGGCCACGTGCAGCCGAACAATTAGTGGACACCCTGGATAAGTACAAAACTGATATAACAGCACTCCAGGAAATGGGATGGGATGGAGAGGGCATGCGAAAAATGTAATCCTGTGATATTTACTTTGGTAAGTGCTACAGGGAAAGGAGACAGCGGTTAGTTGGGTGCGCCTATGTGGTAAGAGGCAAACTTAGACAAGAAGTTATGTATTTTAAATACGTTACCGAGCGCCTTGTCACAATCCGCATCAGGGTCAAATTTAAAAACATCTCGCTGATCTGTGTCCACGCCCCAACGGAGGAGAAAGATGACTCGATCAAAGAGGAATTCTACGAAGTTCTCGAAAAGACGTACGATAAGTGCCCGAAGTACGACGTTAAGATTGTTCTTGGCGACTTTAACGCCCAGATCGGAAAGGAGGGTATCTTTGGTTCGACGGTCGGGGGACACAGCCTGCACGACGAAACTTCTGAAAACGAGCTTAAACTGATCGACTTTGCGGCGGGGAGAAATATCACAATAGCAAGCACTCGATTCGCCCATCTCAATATACACAAGGGAACTTGGAAGTCTCCAGATCAAGGCACTGTTAACCAAATTGATCATGTCGCGATAGACGCCAGGCATGCATCCAGTATCCTGGATGTCTGAACTTTCCGAGGGCCCAACATAGACTCGGATCACTACCTGGTAGTATCTAGAGTCCGGATGCGGATATCCTTGGCGCCTCAGCGCAGAGAGGATATTAAGAGAAAGTTCAACGTCGGTAAACTTTTATCACCAGAGACTGCCACAACTTTTGCCAACCGCGTCGCCCTCAATCTCTCAGAAAACGCACCAGCAGCACCATCTATAGACGAACAGTAGAATCATTGGAAGCTGACCATTATAAGTGCCGCCTCTGATGTGCTGGGTTTCAATCGACAACCAAAGCGAAACCTCTGGTTCGCATGCAGCCAAGGATGAAGCATATGAGTCAATGCTGCAAGCTAGAACCAGAACTGGTGAGAGAGCAGCCCGCGAGGTCTATGTGCAAAAAAAAGAGAGGAACACCGACTCGTAAGAAGGAAGAAGAGGGAGCACGAAAAGCAAGCGGTCGAGTCTATTGAGGGATGCTACAGCAGGGGTAACGCTCGAAAGTTCTATCAAAGGGTGAAAAGATCTATCCAAGGATTCCAGCCCAGAATAGAATCCTGTCGTGATAAAAATGGTAATGTCGTAGGAGATACGCAGACGGTGCTGAGAATTTGGAAGGAACACTTTTCCAAGCTGCTAAGCGGTGAAGACTGTCAACCATCCATTTCTATGCAGAACAACCCATTCAACTTGGACGATTATTGTCAAAATATCCGTCCACCTGACCTAGAAGAAGTAAGAACGGCGATATCCAAACTTAAGTCGCACAAGGCCGCGGGTTCAGATGGCCTGCCAGCTGAACTGTTTAAGGCAGCGGTAGATGACTTGGCCATGAGCATATACCAACTCATTTCTAGAATCTGGTCGGAGGAAAGTATGCCCAATGAATGGAAGCTCGGCATAGTGTGCCCTATCCACAAAAAAGGAGATGCTCTGAACTGCGCCAACTACAGAGGTATAAGTCTCCTCAACATCGCATACAAAATTATGTCGGCTATTTTGTGTATCCGCCTAGAACCTTTTACCAACGACCTGATCGGATCTTATCAGTGTGGCTTTAGACGAGGAAAATCAACTAACGATCAGATTTTCACACTCCGGCAGATCCTGGAAAAAACCCAAGAATTCCAAGTCGATACGCACCATCTCTTCAGCGACCTTAAGACCGCCTATGATAGCGTTGATAGAGACAAGTTATACAGAGCCTTGTCACATCTCGGCATCCCTGCCAAACTTGTCCGCTTGTGCAGAATTACAATGAAGGAATCTCGCTGCTCCGTCAGAGTCGGTAAGAACTTCACCGACGACTTTGATGTCGAGAAAGGTTTGAGACAATGTGATGCGCTATCATGCAATCTCTTTAACATCGTGCTGGAAGCAACTGTGCGCAACTCAAATGTCAACACCAAAGGCACAATTTTTCAAAAGTCCGTTCAACTCCTTGCTTATGCTGATGACATTGACATCATAGGCAGAACAAAGCGAGCTGTCAGTGGAGCATTTGCAAGTATTGAAGCGGAAGCGGCGAAGATGGGTTTGACTGTTAACGAGACGAAAACTTAGTATATGTTGTCATCGAGAAGAGAAGTCCAACACCATCTAATGGGACAAAACGTCACGATTGGCGGTTATAACTTCGAAGTAGTCAGAGACTTTGTTTATGTGGGATCCACTATTACATCGCACAACAATATCAGCGCGGAGATCAAACAAAGATTCACACTTGCAAATCGCTGTTTCTTCGGGCTCAGAAAGCATTTGAGAAGTAAGGCCCTCTCTCAAAGAACCAAAGAGACCCTATATAAGACTTTAATCATCCCAGTCCTGCTGTATGGGGCAGAGGCATGGACACTGACAAAATCGGATGAAAACCAGCTGGGTTGCTTTGAGAGAAAGATTCTTCGAGTTATGTTTGGCCCAGTGTGCATCGGTGGTGAGTGGAGAAGAAGATTTAACGACGAACTTTACGGGCTCTACAGCGATATTAACCTGGTCAAAAAGCTAAAAATACAGCGACTGAGATGGGTAGGTCACGTGGAGCGCATGCACATCGACGCACCAGCCCGACGAGTCTTCGTATCCAATCCCGGTGGACAACGCGACAGAGTAAGGCCTTATCTTAGGTGGCGCGATCAAGTGGTGAACGACATCAACCAACTTGGTGTGCGTAACTGGTGGCAGCTAGTTAGGGACCGGGCTAGCTGGACAGGTTTGCTGGTTGAGGTCGTGCTCTATCCTGGATTGTAAGCGCCATCTAAAGTAAAGTAAAAGTAAAGTGGCAGCAATGCCATAGATGTCATAGGATACAAAAGCAACGAATGAGATCTTGACCGAATTGCTGCTAGAATCAACTAAATGACGAATGTCTTGCATGTCCCACCGGGAGCATCGAGAAAGTAAATGTGATTGCGGAATCGTAGTGCGATTGAAGTCTGCTCTTACCAGCTTTTTCTTTTAATAACTTTTTGTTGAATTTGTGGCAGTTATTGTGCAGTTTGAAGCTGTGCAATATGGGCATATCTCCATTTATTTCTTCTGCTCGTATCTACCTCTTGCGTTTGATTATCACGAACATTCTGATTAATTATTGCAAGATGTGTATGTATATCGTCCAAGGTTAGATCGGAATCAGTAAAATAATACGCAAATATCGAATCAATTTAAGCGAGATAAATAGCACATTTTCTGAATAGAAAATTATATTGACAAAGGACACCTGTCAAATCGCGCACAGCCTAAATCAGTTTATATTGCAACCTACAGAGTTGGGGCATTGATCGCAGCACGTCACCTAATATATTATATATCATAAGCTTCTCCACCCAAAATGCACGCAAAACGTATTCTATCACATTGAATTTCACAATTAACCGAAATTTTCCAACCTTCACAACGAATTTTCCATCTTTAAGTCATTCAAAAAATCTATGGAACATTCTATACAACCGACAAAACAAAATATCAAAATCCAAAATCCCAAATATCAAGATTCATTTAATCAAATCATGTAGTTGTGTTCATACACGCGACATTAAAAAAAACCAAAATGAAAGTGTGTGTATACAAAACAAAACATATTATTTATACTAATAAAGCAATAACAAACAAGTGCATTTTTGGTCATAACTTCGGTTCTAGCCATCGGATAGCAAATAGATTTCTTATATGCACTCTCCAAACATGCCCTAAGATCTCCTGAGAATTTTATTCAAATCGAAAAAAAGAAGATAGCGCACAAACGTACTAGTAATTTGGATTATCCTTTATATATAAGAGATAATAATTATAATATATATATATATATACATAATAACTATATATAATACAAATTAATAATAAAGTTCCTCAAATGTGTTCGTAATTGAATTTTGAATTTAATCGCCAACAATTTGAGTCTGAATGGTCTTTGGAATTTATTGAGCTTTTGCTTAGAAAGCTTTAACCATTTCCAAATGTCATCAAGACAGATGTCACTTGTATTTATTTTATTTTTACAAAGTTCGTGAATGTTGTAGCGGTTTCTTTTATTTTACTTTGTTTGTTATTAATAAGTCGAAAGTGCTTGTTAAATTCATCCTTTCCGTTGCTTGCCACCAGAGCTATTTCATAGAATTGTCCTTTATTGAGGGATGTTTGTTTCTGCAACAGGCTCTGGTGGTTTACATTGTAGCTTGTTTCAACTATTTTCTTTTTTTTCTTTTCAGCTTCCTCCCAACTATTTGGACATTTGACTATCCGTAAGGCACAATAATCTTCGGTAGTAACCTTTGGATTATGGACTTTGGATTTTAATCAATTACGTATGTACGTATGCACATACACAGCAAGTCATAAGGATAGAAGCATGCACTTTTATAAAGTTATCATACAATAAGGCAAACAAAAATTAGTACGTAAAGCTAGAACTTTTTATGCGCACTAAGAATACTGCAAGAAACAAATCTAATGGCATCTCAGAGAGGAAAAAAGTAAACAAACCAATTTTAAGCAATTCAAACGCGTCATAAGGTTAAAAGCGGTGCCATGAAATAAAGTCCAATGCAATAAAGTTCGAAACCAAATTTTGGACTTTATTGCACTATAGATAGTGCAATAATGTCCAAAACGATTTTGGACTTTCTTGCACTAGTAAAATTGCATTCGATTCCAATAGCATTTGACTTTATTACATTTGCCTATTTTCAACTTTTGTTTCGTGTTGATGGGATAAAACTCCCAAATTTTACAAGACATAAGTATGGCCACATGACAAAATATGAAATCTTTATTCAAATCATAAAATAGATTTCAGAATAGCTGCCCCCCTCCAACCCCCTGCTTGGCCCAATATAGGATTTAGGGTGGGTACAAGTTTGGATATATGTAATTTTTTGTAACTTTTTAAATATCAACAAAACAAAAAAAAATGGTATATACCCAAACGTGTACCCACCCCAAATCCTATATTGGGCTAAGCAGGGGGCATGTGGCCTTCCTCAACGCGCCGAGCTTTTTGTACGCCGTGAACCTAATGTCAAAAAACACTTCAAACAAGTACAAAACAAAAACCTAATAGTGGGACAAAAGTCCCAAATATTTTTTGTGGGACATAAGTCCCAAATTAGTCAGTGGTTTCTATAAGATGTTTTTTCCAATGACTAACCCAATGACTAACCTAATGATGTTCAACTAACGCTTTTGTCTATTATTCAACTAGATTAGAAACGCTAAACAGAGACATTTTTTTTACTTCCAAATTAAGCCAAGCCTAATCTTAATATTTTGTCTGTTTGGATGTGATTACAATTTGTATTTGGAGTTCTTGCACTCTTAAGAGTGCAATTAAGTCCAAATTCGTTTTGGACATTGTTGCACTATCTATAGTGCAATATAGTCCAACATTTTGTTTTGGACTTTATTGAATTGGACTTTATTTCATGGCACCGTTAGAAGCACTTGTGAAAAAAAGAAAAAAAACATGATACAATATTTTTTAAAATTCTGTTTATATGTTCTTATTAATAATGTGTACAGCCACCAGCCTTCAGGTTTATTTCAAAAATTCGATCATTTAGCGAATTGTACATCGGATCTAAGTAGTCCAGGGCAACCTGCCTCCAGGCAGATTGATTGGCATGAATTAACTCTTCCTTGTTGTCATATTGCTTCCTTCCTTCATACACTTTTCGGGTGAACCAGTCCCATACATTTTCTATTATGTTAAGGTCCAGGGGCTATGGTGGACAAGGCAAAAGGTGAATATTTTAGCTTTCAGGGAATGATTTTATAACACGAGCTCTGTTTTCGTGTTGAAAAATCCATGCGGTGGGACCAAAAACATTGTTTATTTGTGGAAACTCATATTCTAACAATAATTTGTAATTATTCCCAGTCATCTTGCTACTTTGCACCACCAATTCTATGGCTCCATATTGAACCCCAAACTATTACCCCTGTTTCTCTGCTGTGATGCCGGTTCAAAAAGAGTTCCTTTTTCCTCAAATCATGGAAGTAATAATTGTTGCCATCTGGTCCGTCTAGATTGATTTTTTTTCATAAAAAAAGATTTTTTTCCAGTCATTTGAACTAAGTCTTTCTTGAACATTCTACCCCATTTGGTTTCTCGCTAAATTCAAGCGCTCTTTTTTCCAGGCATCATGTAGTGGTGGTTTTTTCTTAAGCTTTTGCCGCTTTAGATATTTAGCACTGTGAATGACACGAAGAACTGTAGATAAACTTGCCTCAACTCCAGTTTTATCCCTATAGTGGCAGAGATTTTTTTTTTATAATTTTAGACGCGCTCGAGGGATTATGAATACTCCTTTATATGTTTTTAACACAGCGCGTGGATCCGATGAAAATAGAGAAAGAAGGATATGTAAGTTGTGTGGCGCGATGTTCTGAGACTAGAGCTGGCTTTTGTCTCAGATTTATCTCCAGGGATGGCGGCTGAACTAATGTTGAGAAAATTGCCGTGTCTTGTTTATATATGTCTCTTATAATTCGCATTGTCTTAGTTGTTTCGTTGTCATATTTATGAGTATACTAGTTTACTCAGTCACATGTTGTTAGTGTTATACCTGAACAGCATGTAAACCACCAACTCATTTTATGACAATTTTGAGAATTGGTTTTTAATGGAATACAAGAAGACATAGACAACGGCAGGAATCGAACCTGCGACCAAGAGGTTGACAGGCAAGCACACAACTATCGCACCATGGCCACCCCCAAATTACTGTGCTGAAGTCTGAAGCAATTCTTCCGATTTTTCGTGTTTCGTGAGGTGTTAGTATTGAAGTTTTTCCCGTAATCCGACAGATTTCTTAAATAAAGGCCGACTGCATAATCGCTGAGTTTGATCTTGCGAGCTATACAGCGTATTGACAATCCTTAATTAAGCATACTAAACATTAATTTTGGCCCTTTCCTCTAGAGTCAAACATTCGGTTCCCATTTTCTAAAAAATACACTATTAACAAATCATAATTTGTGAAATTAACCAACAGCAAAAAAATCTTACCAAATAAAAAACAACGTTAATTTTTTGACTGCTTCTAATCTGATGCCGCGATTTAAATGCAGTTATTTTTCTCTAAGTTCTTGACACCCTGCAAACTACCGTTTTCTTTTTCTCTTAACATTGTTTTTTTTTTAATTTGTTGATAAAGCTCTACTCTCTCACGCTCCATACTTTTGTTTCCTATATCTTGGATATAACGGTAGCAATATCAGATTTAATTCTCAAAAGGCGTGCTTCTAACCTTATGATTTGCAGTGTAAATACATATATTGTTTTGCCGGCTGTTTTTAAAACATTGGTAGGGTGAAGTCATTGGCTTTCCGGTGAGTCTTATATATTTACTTGGGTATATTTTGAATGTTTTAAAAAACCAAAGAAGCCGATTGTTACGATAAGGCCGTTCAAACGTGTGGCTCGTTCCACTCCCTGACTTCGTTTTCTGAATCATTCGAGGGCAGTGTATTGTTAAAGTGGATTTGGATTTGTCATCAGTTTTTTGTACTCTACCTTAACATAGTTATGAAATGAAACTGGAACCGTTTTGGCTCATAAATATACGTTTATACAATTAATAAAATATAGTTATGTATAATAAACTGTTAAGTAAATAGGTATATGAGGTAAATAAGTCCAACAATAATTTAAATAAATAAATCTCTACTATAAATAATGAAATAACTATGTAATATATATAAATATATAAATAAATAAATCTCTATTGTAAACACAACAAAGCATAAATATTACAGATTCTAGAAAGAAATAGTTCTAAAAATAAATATGTAATAAAGAAGTAAATAAAATATCTATAAAGAAGTAATTAAGCACTTGTTTTTCCACAATTTAAAATTTGGTTTTTATTAATATCTAATTAAAAAACTTTTTTATGGCCAACGCGTTTCGTCTTAGTTAGGACATCATCAGGGCAATACATTTTTTTTCCGTTTTTAAACAAATCATACAATCATAAATGTTGTAACACGACACTGGTGAACAAAAGTGTTCATACAAATTAATAAACTTGAAAATTAAACATAGAGATCTGACTTTAAAAAAGGGTTTAAACTAAGTATAAAATATGGAAAAAATTATAAAACAAAAAAATTAATATATAATATATATTTTTAAGAAAATATTATATGTTAAGTAGTGGGCTATTGTTCAATAAGTCAATTTGTAAGTTTAAAATGTACATGCACTTATGCTTATTTATTTCGAAAATTTCATATTTGTCTAATACACGTCCAGCAGGTACAAGAAGAAGGTTCGGGACGTACAGCAGCCCTTAAATGTTCTGTAAATCTTATCGATTAAGATCTTTTCCTATGTACACTCCATTGCATTCCTTGCAGGTTACCTTATACATGCCACTTTTCGAATAAATAGTTGTTTTTGGTTTGATTTTATTGTTGCAGAGGGCATTTTTTAGTGTGAATTTATTGAAAAAAGCTGGTTTAATGCTGATTGCTGATAGTGGATTGCAAAATTTTTTTGAAACTCCAGGAATATAAGGGATCTTTTTCCAAGTTTGTGATTCCTTTCCAGCGGAAGTCGGGAAAATTGATTGGAGAGCTAGTTTTCTAGATTTTTTCTGCAATAACCGTTTAATTGTTTGGATATCATATCCATTCATTGTAGCAATGGTCTTAATTATCTGTAGCTCTTTCTTATAGCTATCTGTTCTTAAGGCAACCTTAAGAAGACGATTAATCATCGCATGAAAAGCCGACAGTTTTATGTTCACGGGATGGGCAGACGATGCTGGAATAATGGGATCCGTTGAAGTTTCCTTTCTATAAATATCAAAAACTAGTTTGTTTGATGAAATCGACAGGCTTAAATCAAGGAAATTTATGCAGTTAGGTCCATATTCTAAAGTAAAAGAAATATTGTCCTCCAAGTTATTCAATACAGATTCAAGGAAAGAAACAAGATTCCTTTGATTGACTGTCCATACACAAAAGATGTCATCCATATATCTAACCCAAAAGAATATGTTTTGTATAAGCGCACTTTTTGAAGAAAATAACTTTTGTTCCAAATGATCCATAAAGAACTCGGCAGCGAAAGGCGAAAACGAAGATCCCATTGCAAGCCCCGACGTTTGTCTGTAGTATTTTCCATTAAATTGAAAGTAGTTTTGGTCCATGCATAAAGAAATAAGCCTTTTCAGTTGGTGGCATTTTTGTTCATTCTTAACACATAATGAAAGTTTATGTTCAAACAGCAATTTTAAATTAGTGTTTGGTACCGACACGGAAATAAACTTTTTACATCAAAGGAAACAAGCTTCGCATTAGGTGGCAAAATTAAATTCTTAACTCTATCGATCAAATCTAACGAATTCTTAATTGCATACTTGGGCTTAAAATCTAAAACTTGCATAGTTTCTGTGCAGGGGCATTAAATGAAGACGACACAGGCCGAAGAGGGATACCTTCTTTATATAGCTTAGGTAATCCATACAAAATTGGTGCAGTGGGATTAGGGTTGCGAACAAGATATTTCACTTTTGGCTCAATAACTTGTGGTGAACAATTAATAATATCATACACCAGTCTATTGTACTTGTTGGTTGGATCCTCACTCAACACTTCCAATTGCATATCACCCAAACAATATTCCATTTCTTCTAAATACTCAGTTTTTTGTATAATAGTAATAGCATTACTTTTGTCTGCTTTCACAAAATTAAATTTAGGTCTCTGAGCTTAAATTGCATAAAGCGAATATTATTATTCACTTCTTTGGAACTGTTTGTCAAGTTATTTTTGTTTTCTTCTTTGGCAATAATTCGTGCACAATCAACTCTAGTCTCTATGTTATCATCAGGTATAGCAGCATCAGTATACACAAAGAGATCAGTAACACTGTTTATTCGATTGCTTGGGTTAGGCATATATGCAAATTTCAGACCGATTTGATGATGTGTCTCTATTACATTTTGTACCTGCTGGACGTGTATTAGACAAATATGAAATTTTCGAAATAAATAAGCATAAGTGCATGAACATTTTAAACTTACAAATTGACTTATTGAACAATAGCCCACTACTTAACATATAATATTTTTTAAAAAATATATATTATATATTAATTTTTTTGTTTTATAATTTTTTCCATATTTTATACTTAGTTTAAACCCTTTTTTAAAGTTTGATCTCTATGTTTAATTTTCAAGTTTATTAATTTGTATGAACACTTTTGTTTACCAGTGTCGTGTTACAACCTTTATGATTGTATGATTTGTTTAAAAACGGAAAAAAATGTATTGCCCTGATGATGTCCTAACTAAGACGAAACGCGTTGACCTTAAAAAAGTTTTTTAATTAGATATTAATGAAAACCAAATTTTTAATTGTGGACAAACAAGTGCTTAATTACTTCTTTATACAAAAATGTCAAAAATTAATTTCCAATAAGTGTTAACTCTCATACTATTCATTATATATCTATAAAAAATAAATGAATAAATAAAACTATATAAAAATAAATAAGCTATATGAAAATAAATAAAAAAAATAACACAAATGGAAAGAAAGTCAACAGCAACTGAGGAAGTCTAATATTATCACATATGTAAGCCTTATGTTATCTATCTCGTAGAGCGAGTTTCCAATCGGTCGGAGAACTATTGATTTTATAAGCTTATGGCCTAGTATTGCGTTATAGTTATTGGCTTTATCGCCCTGTTTAAAATTCCTTCTAAGAACTATCCAATTTTATAAGTTATATTTTTAGATCTTGTTTTATAGATTTTGGTTGCCTTTTTATGAGCTAGTTTTAAATTATCGAAAATTTGATTTCGTATCAGTCTAGTTTATCAGTTCTGTAGGAAATTTTAGCATAACGTATGTCTCGCCGTTTTGAACTATTTGTGTTCCGAAGACGGCATAATATGGTTCGAAGGTGGTAGCATCATGTATCACCCTTCGAAGAGAAAATGCACGAGAAACTTAAATACCTCAGTTGCTGTTGCTTTTCCGATGGGTTCTAAAAACACATACGTACTATAATGGTCCAAAACTATAAAAATGTGTGTGTGTCCGTTCTTCTTTCATGTGGTCTTAAAAAGTCAATGCATAACCATTGGAAACGTAGTTATATAATTGTCTGTTGCTCCATAAGTGACCTTGATGTAGCGTCCATCTTCTTGGGTTTGTTACATTCACAAATATCATATTTTCTTACGTTGTCTTGTACCACGACTGTCATGTTAGGCCAGATATACCCTTGTCTCAAATTAGAAAAGGTTTTATGAATTGCGCCATTACCAGCAGCAAAAGAATCATGTGCCGATTCCAAAATGCTTACCCGAAACTCCTTCAGGACCCAGAGTTTTCAGGATCTGTCTCCTTGAATGGGGTTTGCCTGATATTGTTTTGTCAGGCAGTTGGTCTTTGTTCTTTCTATTGTCTGCGTCAACTCCACATACTCCTCCGAAGAAAAGCATACTCTTCCGGCATTTCAGTAGCGATCTCGTCCATATGTGTGAGTGTATCCAGCACTACATTGAGGAGTTTCATTACAGTATAATACTGCTGAGCAGAATTAAGCTTCTGGGACACGAATACTTTCAGTCGTTGGTTTTTCTTATCATCCATATGAAAATGAACGCTCCCTACACCAGAACATGATGCGTCACACTGTATGTCAAAATGTCTAGTGAAGTATTGGTGCTGTTACTTACATATTACTTAGGTCTCCGAATGCCTTAACGGCTTCGTCAGTCATTGTAAAATCTTTCCCTTTCATGAGACGGTCTGCCATCAGGGCTGATATAAACGCGCCTATAGCAACCCGTCATCCCTAAGAACTGGCGAAATTGCATTGGAGTTTTTGGAATCTGAATATCTCTAACCGCAGATACTTGTCAGACATCCATCACCGACGAAGTAGCCTAAGTATTTAATCTCCTTGAAATTAAACTTGCTCTTTTCAACATTAATCGTCAATCCTGCTTCACGCAAGCATCTCTACCTCGAGCAAATCAAGAGTTCATCGAGATAGACAAAGACATTCTCTCTCAAACGAGCGGGGATGACTTTGTCCATGAGCTTACACATTCTCTGTTTGGCATTGCAGAATCTAAGCGGCATCGCAGTGAACTGGTGAAACGCCCGTCCAGGGACTGTGAAAGCCATCTTCTCTCTTGATTTAACCTTCAGAGGAATCTGCCAGAAAGCGTCCTTCAAGTTGATTGACTATATAGAGTGCGTGTCGTGAAGTCGAGTTGAAATCCCCTAAATATGCCGCAGAGGCTATGCAAATTTTGGTTCCAGCATTTATTTTTGTAGAGTCCAAACAGAGTCTGTCCTTTCCTAGCTTACGTACCAACACGTCTGGAGAACTGTAAACGCTATTCCTCTCTTCAATTACACCTAGCTCAAGCATTCGGTCGAGCTCAACATACATTAACCTCTGTATGACTGGTGAGATTGGGTAATGTCTTCCATCTCAATGACATGCTCTTCGACTGTTGTCATACAGCTCCGTCTCACGGGTCTTACCGCCCCACGTGACCATTGTCTTGAACGGGACAATCTTAACAATTTCTGACGATAATAGACTCTATGCTAAAGTAGTAGTAAATAGTGAAGAAATGGTAGGCCTATTAGATAGTGAGGCTTCATTAAATTTTATGGGAAAATGAGCACTAGATTTTATACAGAAACATGACATTTGAGTGACAAAATGACAATGGACATAAAGGCAGCTGACGAGAAGAACCAACACATTAATAGACAATTCAAGGTAAAATTCACAAGGGGCGGTAACACTCATGATATAGAGTTGTATGCTCTAGGGGTAGATTTCTGGAGCACATTTAAGGTCGCTCCAAACATAATAAGCGCCCTTGACACTCCATCACCGCCAAAGGAGCAAGATGCTGATCCCTTGCGAAAGCTTACTCCATCACAAGTTGAGGAACTCGAGCGGGACAATCTTATATTTCCTTCTTTCGCAGTATTGGGATTGGGTAAGCCCACAGTCGAAGAACATGTCATTGAGTTGAAAGACAACACCATTCCCTTCAAACAAAGACATAACCCGATCTAACCTTTCGTACAGAGGTTAAAGTATGCTGAGCTCGATCGAATGATTGAGCTACGGGCTATAGAAGAGAACAATAGAGCTTACAGTTCCCCAGTCGTATTTGTACGTAAGCCAGGAAAGCACAGACTCTGCCCAGACTCTAGTTAAATAAATGCAGAAACAAAAAAAACAACAATTCACGGTGATGCCGTTTGGTTTGAACAACGCCGCTAGAGAAGTCACTCCCGCTCGTTTGAGAGAGAGTGTCTTTGTTTATCTCGATGATCTCTTGATTTGTTCTCCAGACTTTGAGACCCACATGAGCGTCTCCAAAATGGTAGCAAGATGCTTGCGTGAAGCGGTGTTGATGACAAGTGTTGAAAAGAGCAAGTTTTGTTTTAAGGAGATAAAATACTTGGGCTACTAAGTAGATGATTGATGTTTAAGAACGGATCAAGAAAAGGTTTCCGCAGTAAAAGATTTGCCTGTACCAAAACTTCTAAGCAACTCCGTCGTTTCTTAGGGATGACAGGTTGGTATAGAATGTTTATCCCAAATTTCGTATGTTTATCAGCCTCAATGACTGAGTGCCTGAAAAAAGATAAAGGCTTTTTAATGATAGACGCCGCGCCGCTTAGACAGCATTCGAGAACTTGAACGTGACCTTGGTCACGGTACCAACACTAACGAACCCTGACTTTGCGAAAAACTTTTACATACAATGCGACGCATTAGGTAGTGTTTTTCCAAATGGATGATGAAAAACACGGACGACCCATAGCATTCATGTTCCACAAGCTTAATTCCGCACAAAAAATTATAGTGTGACGGAATTTGAATGCTATTTTGCGCATATATTGAAGGATTACCTTTCACCATAATTACTGATCACGCAAGCCTTAAGTGACTGATGACTCCGAACGGCTTGAGTGGTCAACCAGCTCGGTGGAGTTTCAAGCTGCAAGGCTTTGACTTCACCATGGAGCATAGAAAGGGAATCCTCAATTCAGTACTGGATACTCTATCAAGAGTTCTTATGGACGAGATCAGTACTGAAATGCAAGAAGTTGACTTCAACTCGACATACTTAGCGTCAGAAGAGTATGTTGAGTTGGAGAAAACAATAAACGAAAACGAACACCGACTATCTGATATTTGTATATCGGACGGCTTCGTATATAAACGGAATGACGGACGAAACTTTGGGTACCGAGGAAGTTGTGTAGGGGTCTTTTGGTAACAGCCCACGATTCTTTTAATGTTGGCCACGGCGGAATACATAAACCTTTGGCAAAACTTCGTCAAAGATATTTCTTGCCAAATATGGCAACCGAAGTTAAAGGATATATTTCAAACTGTGGTACTTGTAAGTGCAACCAGCCTTATAACTCAATTTGTAGGCCACCCATGGGACACAAGACTGTAACAGAAAGACCTTTCCAAATACTATACATTGACTTGCTAGGGCGTTATCCCTGTACCAAGACTGGACATACCCATATTTTTATAGTGCTGTACTATTTCAGCAAAATATGTATTTTTGAAACCCATTCGAAAGGCAACAGCAGCTGAGGTAGTTAAGTATCTCGACGAAGGTGTATTTCACATGTTTGGCGTACCGGAGTTCATCCACTCCGACAACGGAAAGCAATTCATTTCAGAATTCTTTTCCAGCTTTCTAAAAAAATACGGGGTTAGACATATTCGCACGGCCTTTTACTCACCTCAGACTAACGCTCCTGAGCGATTTAATCGGCATGTGCTAGCGAAGATTAGGTCCTACGTCGGTAGTGACCAACGCAATTGCGACGTTCACATGAGTAATACAGTCTTTGCATTACATACTGTTTTACACCAAAGTGCGAGCCTTATTATGCCGTTTTCGGACATAAAACGGTCCAAAAAGGTAAGATATATGAGCTACTTCGAAAACTTGATTTGATCAAGGACAACAATGTCGAGGTTTTAAGGAAAAAGGATAAACAAGCCATCCTGAGAAAACAAGTCATAAGGATAGAAACAGGCACTTTTTCAAAGTTATTGTCAAATATATCATATAATATGGCAAAAAGAATAAAAATTTAAGTACGTTAAGCTAGAACTTTTTATGCGCACTAAGAATACTGCATTTATATTTCAAGAAAGAATCCAACGGCATCTCAGAGATGAAAAAGGTAAACAAACCATTTTTAATCAATCATTTTTCAAACGCGTCATAAGGTTAGAAGCGGTGCCATGAAATAAAGTCCTATGTAATAAAGTTAAAAACCAAATTTTGGACTTTATTGCAATATAGACAGGGCAATAATGTCCAAAACGATTTTGGACTTTCTTGTCTAAAGCGATTTTGGACTTTCTTGTCCAAAGCGATTTTGGACTTTCTTGCACTAGTAAAATTGCAATAAAGCCATTTGACTATTGCATTCGCCTATTTCCAACTCTTGTTTCTAGTTGATTTGACAAAACTCCCAAATTTTATAAGACATAAGTATGGCCACATGACACAATGTGAAATCTGTATTCAAAACATAAAATAGATTTCAAAATGGTTGCCCGCCTGCAACCCCCTCCTTGGCCCAATATAGGATTTAGGCTGGGTACAAGTTAGGCTATATGTAAATTTTTTTGGAACTTCTTAAAAAACAAAATTTGCATATACCCAAACTTGTGCCCACACAAAATCCTATATTGGGCCAAGCAGGGGCGCATGCGGCCCCCAGAACGCGCCGAGCCTTATGTACGCGGTGAACCTAATTTCAAAAAACACTTCACACAAATACCAAAGAAAAATCTAATAGTGGGACAAAAGTCCCAAATATTTTTTTGGAACATAAGTCCCAAATTAGTCAGTGTTTTCTATAAGATTTTGTTTCCAATGACTAACCCAATGACGAACCTAATGATCTTCGACTAACGCTTTTGTTTATAATTGAACTAGATTAAAAACGCTGAATAGAGACATTTTTTTACTTCCAACTTAAGCCAAGCCTAATCTTAATATTTTGTCTGTTTGGATGTTATTACATTTTGTATTTGTAGTTTTTCCCCTCCTAAGAGTCCAATAAAGTCTAAAATCATTTTGGACTATAGATAGTGCAATACAGTCAAAAATTTTGTTTTGGACTTTATTGCATTGGACATTATTTCATGACACCGAAGCACTTGTGAAAAAATGAAAAAAAACGTGATACAATATTTTTTTTTCATTCTGTTTATTTGTTCTTATTAATAATGTGTACAGCCACCAGCCTTCAAGTTTATTTCAAAAATTCGTTCCGTCAGCGAATTGTACATCGGAGCCAAGTAGTTTAGGGAAATCTTCCTTCAGGCAGATTTAATGGGATGAATTAACTCTTCCTTGTTGTCATATTACTTCCCTCCTTAATACACTCTTCGGCTGAGCCAGCCCCATACATTTTCTATTATGTTAAGGTACAGGGAATATGTTGGCCAAGGCAAAAGGTGAGCGTTTTGGCTTTCAGGGAATGATTTTCCAACGCGAGCTCTGTTTTCGTGGTGAAAAATCCATGAAGTTGGACCCAAAATATTGTTTATTTGGGCAACCTCTGATTCTAACAATTATTTGTAATTATTCCCAGTCATCTTCCTACTTTGCATCAATAGTTTTATGGGTTCGTAGTAGGATATTGAACCCCAAACTATTACCCCTCCTTCTCTGCTAAGATGCCTGTTCAAAAAGAGTTCCTTTTTCCTCAAATCATGGAAGTAATAATTGTTGCTATCTGGTCCGTCATATTGAATTTTAATTCATGAAAAAAAAGACTTTTTTCCAGTCATTTGAACTAAGTCTTCCTTGAACATTCCACGCCATTTGATTTCTTGCTAAATTCAAGCGCTCCTTTTTTCTGGCATCATTGAGTGGTGGGTTTTTCTTAAGCTTTATCCGCTTAAGATGTATAGCACTGTGAATGACACGAAGAACTGTATATAAACTTGTCTCAACACCAGCTTTATCCCTGTAGCGTCGGAGAGTGCTGAAGTTTGAAACAATTCTTATGATTTTTCGTGTTTCGCGAGGTGATAGTATTTAATTTGAAGTTTTTCCCGTAATCCGACAGATTTTTTAAATTATGGCCGACCGCATAATCACTGCCTTTGATTTTACGAGCTATAGAGCGTATTTTTCAGAATTAGCCGAAGAGAGCTTATAGCAAGCTCCGTCTGCCGACCAAAGGCTTGCCAACACAGAAAACTGTGTTATACCACAGGCTCATCTTTTAGTGCAGTGTTAGTTGTTAGTAGGAAATCTCTATTACAGATAACACTAACGCAAGTACAAAATGAAAATATAAACAAATAATATTACGTCAAAAACAAAACAAGAACATAATATGAAACTAAAAATATTTAGGAGCGTGGAGCACTGGTTTTGAGTATATGCTTTAATTTAATTTTACTCATATTGAAATCAAGAATGTTTTAATTCCAATTTGAAAGTCTACCCATACGTGTCAAGGGATCATGCATCCCATAGTTGGTCCTATGTGTTGGGACTTTAGTCAAGTCGAGGCCACGGAGATTATAACCTCCTCCTCGATAATTAAAAGAAACTGAACATAGTAGGTCCGGTGCGTCTGTGACGCCAGTTATTATATGGTGGAAGAATACCAAATCATTGTTAGTTCTTCTCTGTGCAAGTGCTTGCATTTGAAGAATAGATAAACGTTGGGCATAAGGGAGGGCATTAGAAGGATCACTCCACTGTAGCCCTTTCAATGCGAAACGAGTAAAGTTTCTTTGATAAGATTCTAATCTCTCAATATGAATATCGTAAAAAGGAGTCCAAGCCTGCGATGCATACTCAAGATGGGACGGACCAAGCAGTTGTATAAAGAACGGGTAACATTTGGATCAATAAATTCTTTGCACCAACGCTTCCTAAAACCTTACATTTAATTGGCTTTGTTAACGATGATATTAATATGGGCAGAAAAGTCTAAATTGGGCGTAAAGAGAACTCCAAGGTCCCTTACAGTTATAACACGAGTTAAAATGTGCCGTCAGATAACATAGTCTAGAGAAGAAGGAGAACGTTTTTTCGAAAATGTCATTGTTTGGCATTTTGCCGGGTTAAGATTTGTTATGACCTTGGGCCATACAAGAAAATAAAATAAAATACTTTTGAATTTACAAAATACTTATTTATTAATTAATTTAAAATAGACTTCTTCGGTTAAGGCGCCAAATGCAAGGGAGGAAAAGACAATGCAATCAAGTATATATCTATTAGAGCAGATGACGATTGCCCAGGAATAATCACTTGATATTCCAGTGCTGCCTAAGCAGTATAATTATCCTTGCTCTCAACACCTCCCTAACTTAAAAGAGGTCATAATCCTTCATCCAACCAGGTGTTTCCATATTTCTTCCTCTGGAAGACACCCTTTGAGCTTTTGACGCTGAACTTGGTGAAGGAAATCCATGTAGCTTTGAAGTTTCTGAACTTGATTCCAATGCATCTTGGAAATTGTCCGATGAATCAAGGACTGATCCGTTAAAATTTCCATTTTTAGTTGGTGGATCGGAATCATGTTAAGTCGATATTGGTTTGTCTTGAAATAAATCCATCAAATCAAGGAATGTGTTGGTAGTTGGTTGCTCTTTTGCTTCAGAGAATCTAGACCTTATTTGGTTCGTATGTGAACGAATAAGTCTGTTCTTATTTTCATCGATGACAAGAATATTGTAACAGACGGTTCCTATTTTTTTGATTATTGTGCCAGGAACCCAGTGATTCTTGTTTCTGCGATAAACTTTAGAATATACCATCTCACCCACTTCGAAATTCCGTTTCTTAGCACCGTATTGTCTCTTGAACTGATGATTCTGCTTTTCATTTGTATAAATCGGCTTTTGTTGATTTGGTTTTAATAAATCCAGTGATGTTCTTAGCTTTCTACCGATAAATGCTTCTGCTGGTGATTTGAAGTCGGAAACATTGCGGCTTGGTGTGGATCGATATGTTTGCAAAAATGTTTGTAGGTTCTCTGAGCTGGTTCCCTCCTGCTTAAGTTTCTTAAGTGTTCTTTTAAGCGTATCTACAAACCGCTCTGCCTGTGTTGGACTGGGGGTGGTATGAGGGTGGGGGTACTGGGGGTGGTATGGGGCTGTTCGTAGATGCTGGATGCCTCGATTCTCCAAGAATCTTTTAAATTCAGAACTGGTGAATTGTGTCCCATTATTTGAGACAAGCTATTGACAATCACCATAGCGAGAAAAGAATGCAGTCAGTTTGTTGATTATGGTAGATGATGATAAGTATCAAGACTTCCAACCATTTCGAAAAGGAGTCCACAATGAGCAAATAGTAGACACCCTCACAAGGTCCTGCGATGTCAATATGGACCCGTTCCATCGCAGATGTTGTTATTGGCCATGACTGTAAAGTTGTTTTGACTGGAGACTTTGCTGCTAGGGCGCAAGCATGACATTGTTTAACCAAAAAATGTTACATCTTTATCGATGCTGGGCCAATAAACATTGCATCTGGCAATAGTTTTCATCCTTTCTATGCCCGGATGACCTCGATGAAGCTGTTACGGAATTCGCTTTTGAAAACAATCTAGAACTACGATACGGTCGTTGAACATCAAAACACCATCGATTACTGCTAGGCCCTCCCTTCTGCTGTTGTTTGGAAACAACTCTGGTGAAGGGGGATATTTCCATCCATAGTTCATAGACTCGATAACTGATCGAAGAATTTTAATGCTCGTTGTAGCGTGCTGAACCATTTTGAAGTTGACAGGAAGCACTTTGATTGTTTCGAGCAAATGCGATGAAAAATCTTTTTCAAATCTCAAGCAGGCTATGACTGTTTCTTCTTCCAATTTCGATTTTGTGTCAATCAGACGCGATAGAACATCAGCAAACCCAAAATCATTTCTTGAGATGTACTGGATTTCAAAATCATACATCATTAAAATCAGTGCACATCGCTGAAGTCTATTTGCTGTGTACACTGGAATTCCCTTTATGCTACCAAAGATTGAAAGGAGCGGCTTATGGTCAGTGAGAAGAAGAAATTTTCGACCAAAAATCATTCTATGAAATTTTTTTACGGCGAAAATGATTGCTGCGGCTTCCTTCTCGATCTGACTATACCTTGTCTTGGTTGGTGTCAAAGATCTGGCTGCATGAGCGATGAATTTTTTTGTTCCATCCGGAAAAATGTGCATGATACATGCACCTAGCCCAACGTTGGATGCATCAGCTGCTACTTTTATCGGTAAATTTGGATTGAAATGTGTAAGCAAAAGGTCTGATGCGAGAATGCTTTTAAATTTCAGAAACGATTGTTGACATTCCTCTGACCATTCTAATTTAGCATTTTTCCGGAGCAAATTGTCCAATGGCGCTCGGATTTCTCGTATTTGCTTAACAAATTTGCCGTAATAGTTTACAGCCCCGAGGAAAGATCTAACCTCGGTAATGTTGGTCGGTGATTATCTTGTCGATTTTGGCTGGATCTCGACGTAAGCCGTTTTTGTCAACTATGTATCTAAGATATTTCACTTCTGGTACAAAAAATGAACATTTTTCGATTTTAATTCGAAAATTGTACTCCATGAGACGTTGCATCACTGAATTCAAGTTGTTTAGGTGGTCCTGCCAGTCCTTACCACTTACGACGATGTCATAGAGGTAAGCTGCAACACCGTCGACACCTGCAAGCATTGAATCCATTAGCTGCTGGAAAGCCCCTGGTGCTGACTTGACGCCAGGTTCAAGCCTGTTGAAGGTAAACAATCCTTTGTACGTGTTGATTGTGAGGAACTTTCTTGATTCTGGTGCGACTGCAACTTGAAGATACGTGTCTACCAAATCAATGTGGGTACAAAATGGGCTGTCTGCTATTTTTGCGAAGATGTCTTCAGGCAGTGGGAGCGGATATTGATGAGGCTCTAATGATTGGTTTAGACATGAAGAGTAGTCTCCGCAAATGCGCACTCCACCCGATGCCTTATGAACGACTACAATGGGTGCTGCTCAATCATAGTAGTCTACGGGGGTGATGATATTGAGATCTTGGAGACGTTCCAATTCTGCTTCGATAAGTGGGAGTACTGAATATGACACTGGACGCTTTGCTCTGAATATTGGCTTTGTATCAGGCTTGAGATGAAGTTCTATTTCTGTTTTGGTACAGACAGAGGAATCGGCTTTGAACAATTCGACGTACTTTTGTTTAATGCTGGCAATGGATGCATTTGGCTCATCGATAGTTGGTTGAGTGATCCGACCACATACGATGTTCATTGGTTGATTCCACAAACCGAAAATCTCGCACAAGTCTGTACCTAAAACATTGACAGAATTAATATTTGAAACATACAGTTTACAGGTTTTCACTTCACCTTTAAGATGCACGTCGCATTCAAATTCAGCTATCAAATTGATGTTGTTAAGGCAGGCACTTTTTGCTCGAGTTTCTTTTAGAGATTTACCCGGCTGACCAAGCTTCCGCCATGTGGTGACGTCTGTCATACTTATGTCTGACCCAGTATCGATTTGAAGTTTGAGTGGGTATGTCTCGCGTTGATGATTGAAGCGAATTTCGACTGCTACAAACTTCCGTCTTTGGACATGGCTGATGGTGTTCACTTGGATGGACTTGTTGCGCGGTGTAAATTTCTTTTAGCCCGACTTATTTTTTCGAAGGAATTGTCATTTTGTTTTTCCTTCTTCGAAAAACAATTGCAGTAGCCTTCCTTGTGTCCAGTTGGTCCACATTGGTTGCATTTGTGGTTTTGAAAATCGCAATCTTTTGCAAAATGCATATGACCGCAACCCCAACATGGTGTTTTTGGTAAGCTATTTTGTTGCTTACTTTGTTGCTGGTGCTTGGGCTTGGAGTAACTTTGGAAATGTTTTTCTTTTTTTACAACATTGATTGTCGGAATTAGTGTTGACGAATTTTCAATGAGTGCTGTGTCCTTTTTAAGATTCTTGAATTTGTGTAAATCCGACAACAGCTTACTCAAATCCAAATATATGTTGTCCTCCAACGCTGAAAGGAGCTTGGTTCTAATGTCTGCGTCTTCAGATGATTGCAGTCCTGTGACGAAAACCAAGCACTTGAACTGATTAGCTTTCAGCTCACTTAGCTTGAAATCTTCGCATGATTTGTTTACCCTAGCTGCATATGTGGTAAAATCTTCTGATGGATTTTTGATTGTGTGCAAGCAGCGAAAACGAGCACTGAAGAGTGATTCTGGAGCACCAAACAAAATCTTGAGGGTTTCGACTGTTTCTGCAAATGAAATGTCTCGGGAATTTTTCGGAAGGATGTATGATGCATATTTCTCGTGAGCGATTGGATTTAGTTTTCGCATCAACAACCTTACTTTGCAGGCGTCATCCAGGTGTTTGCCGTCAACTTTGAAAATGTCCTCGTGTCGATAATACTATGATTAAAAAAGAATTCTATTTTCTGGATCATAGCAAAACTCTCAGATGCTGTTTGCTAACGTATCCATGAGAAACTCTGGTTTTTCATTCTGTAGAGTCGATGATTGTCCTCCTCTTATGAGTGATTGCAAGAGCTTCGATTGAATATCTAATAATTCGAGAATTTTTTTCTAGTTTGAAGTCGACATGTTTGAAGAAAAACAAAATGGCGTCGACAGTGAAATTATTTCAATTCACGTCGTTGATTGTTATGCTTGTTGCTAATTGTTACTTTTGTCCTCGTCGCCAATTGTTATGACCTTGAGTCATACAAGAAAATAAAATAAAATACTTTTGAATTTACAAAATACTTTTTTATTAATTAATTTAAAATAGACTTCTTCGGTTAAGCCGCCAAATGCAAGGGAGGAAAAGACAATGCAATCTAGTATTTATCTATTAGAGCAGATGGCGATTGCCCAGGGATGATCACTTGATATTACAGTGCTGCCTAAGCAGTATAATTATCCTTGCTCTCAACAAGATTCAAACTGTTCTTTTTACACCACAAGACAAAGTGGTTAAACTCCTACTGCAATAGAGTTCGATCGTTTGGAGATGATATATTTTTATAAATCTTCATATCGTCTGCAAAGATAAGAATTTCGATATTGCGTACACAAAGAGGAGCATCATTAATAGCCAATATAAGGAGTAATGGTCCAAGATGGCTTCACTGCGGAACACCTAATTTGGTAATAAGGGGTATTGAGTAAAAATTTCTGAATTTGACTTGATATAACCTATATTCAAGATACGAGGATATTTACCTGATGAAAGATGGAGGAGAACCGTATGAACTAAATTTAAAATTCATAATCTCATGAGATAATTGATCAAAAGCTTATACACAATCAACTTTTTCAACGCTTTCTAGGGAGTTTGAAAATTTATTCAAAAATGCAACTAGATTAGTAACAGTAGAACGTTTCTGCATAAAACCATGTTGTTGGTTGCAGATAATATTGTTACATATAAATGTCAAAGTATCACATAAAATTTGTTCGAACAACTTTGGAATGCAAGAAAGTTTACAAATTGGTCTATGGTTGATAATATTGGTTTTGACTCCCTTTTTAAATACTCGGGTTATAAATGCATTCTTCCCAACTGAAGGAAATTTACCTAATTTCAAAGATAGTTCAGAAATATTTCTCAGAGGAAGAGGTAAAATGGACCTACATTTTTTTAAATACAGCAGTGGTATTCCATCAGGTCCAATAGAATAGTCGTCTTTTAAATGTGACAAAAAGCTCAAAATTTTTTCACGCTCTATTTTAATATTGTTAAATGATACCTAAGGACAATTTCGTAAAAAATTAAAATAGTTTTCGTCAACAACTACAGGTGAATCAATGAAGGATTGGCTAAAATTACTTGCAAATCCTGAAATCTGATTTCAGAAGTTTTACTCAAGGTTACGTGATTATATTAGATTAACTGGATACCCGTCGTATTTCTTTTTAGACGCCCCATGGTTTCAAGATATTCGCTATAGAGTTCGAAGGAGAGTTTTTTGAATTCTTGAAAAAGGGAAATGTAAACTACTTGATTCTCTACCGTCATGAACCTAATGTTTTTTTCCAAGCCTTATTTCTTTTATTTCGGATACATTTCAGTTCTATTGTGAACCAAGGATGACAAGAAGAATTGGATGGAATATATCTTATTTTTTTGAACTGTTTTATTAATGCATCTCATCAAAATAGAATAGAAGCTTGAATTAATTGAGTCAAGATCATTAGAAATCGGTAAATGTTCTATACCGGAATTTATTAAACTATCCAAGAGCGTATTGACAATCCTTTAGCATAGTAAACATTTATTTTGGCCCTTCCCTCTAGAGTCAAACATTCGTTTCCCATTTTCTAAAAAATACACTACTTAAAGATCATAATTTGTAAAATTAACCAACAGCAAAAAAATCTTACTACTTAACAAACAACGTTAATTCTTTGACTACTTCTAATCCTATGCCGCCATTTAAATGCATTCATTTTTCTTAAGCTCTTGCCAGTCTGCAAATTACCGTTTTCTTTTTCTCTGTGGATCGGTTTTGGTTTCTTCTGGCATTTATTTTTCTCTGCTTTCTCATGATTCCTCTTTTAATTCTCTATTTACTTTACCGCTGAAATCAATTAAATTTTGATAGTTAAAACGCTGATGTCTGTTAAAAAATATTTCGGATGACTTTCTTCCAGTGACTAAATGAACAGAATTATTATATCTATCTACGGATATATTTATTAACTCCTTGAGTCGTAGACCCTTGTATTCTGCTTCGAGACATCTAAAGATATCGAATATTGTGGAATGGGGTCTTTCGACCTGTCCGTTCACCTCGCTACGATTAACGGGGGTACGGTACAATTTTATGCCAAGCATGTTTATAACATTTAGCACATCCAGAAGAGCTCCTTTTATTTTCGGTCACCAACATTTTTGGAACCGTAAAATAATGCAATATTTTCGTAATTTTATACCTTAGGTAAAGGACTGACCGTTTTTTATGTTAAATAGCTAATCAAATTTTTAGAATTTATCTATGCAACTTATAAACTCTTCATTTAGGATTTCCACAATATCCAATTGCAATTTGGCAAGGATATGAAGGCATAGGTGGCGGCTGGAAATCGGGGCTAACAGAGTGCCTGTCGTATTTATTTAGCTTGCATACCTCACAAGTATTGGTGTAATTCTTCACCAGGCTATACGTTCTGGGAAAATAATATCTTTCTAAAAGCTGCGCTTAATTCTCCCTAGCATTGCGATGTGCCCTCTTGTGCTCGTCCATAATCAGTGTAAGAACACGATTTGGATTTTTCGTATCCTCAACAAATCTTTGTGTTACCCGAAGTTTTAAGGTCGCGAAATTTTCTAAATAAGTTTCTTGAAGAAGAGCTAGATGGGATTCAGGAATCTTTATTCCATTTACGTTATTTGATCTTAATATTGCTTTAAGAATCTTGACAAGGTCTTGCTTCGTAGGATCTGATAATGCCACATAGTGACGGAAGAAATTAGGATTATAATTCTCAGAGACCTCTAGCCCTTTACCTATTTTTATGATAATCTGATAACGGAACACATTCAACGGTGCTTCCATATGACGAATCAAGTCAGAGTTGTCCTGATCAGCATTATGCATTGTACCTGTGGAGGCCCATCCTTTATTTGCTATTTCTGTCATGGACATACGTTTCGCATCTTCACGATCTTTACTAGTCGTATCCGTTGCGGCACCGATATTTGAACTATGTGCTGTCTCAATGTTCACTGAGTTTTACAACTGCTTAACGTTGGTCTTAAGTATTGATAACGCATCTGCAACTATGTAAGATTTACCAGGCTTGCACAATTCACAGGTGTACTTTTCTATACTAGATTTCCATCTCTTGAGCTTTGCCTTTGTCCAAGGCGAAGGTCAGTTGTTGATGGTCAGTGTAGATACGAATCTTTTTTGCGCCATAAACGTAGGAATGAAGGTTATCAAGAGCCCATACGATAGCTAGCATTTCCTTCTCATTGGTTGCAAAGTTTTCCTCGGTCTTGTTTAGAAACCTAGTAAAAGCAATTGTCTTATGGGGGCCCAAGTGTTTCTGAGACAGTACAGCTCCTATCGCATTATTTCCTATTGTTATGTTAGTAAGAGGTTTCGCGATTTTCGCATAGTCGCGAATAAATTTTCTCTAGTAAGAAGTTTGGCCCAAACAACTTTTCAACACCTTAAGATTTTGGGGTGCAAGTATTTTTGGATTGACTAAAACTTCTTAGGATCAGCCAGTCTGCCGTTTGTTGTTATAATATAACCCAAAAATTCTACCTCGGTTTTAAGGAAAGATGTTTTTTCAAGTTAACCTTAAGATTCACCTCGGATAATCTGGACAATATAATTTCAATGTTATTTAGCATTTCGTCATTGCTACTTCCGAAGATGACTATGTCGTCAATATAAACGTTGCATATATTACCGATTACTTCTTCTAAGACATCATCAATCATCCTCTGGAAGATTGCTGGGGCGTTTTTGAGGGCAAAAGGGAGTCTCAACCATTCATATTTTCCATTCATCGTGTAAAAAAAGTTTTCGCGATTTCCGATTCCAACATGGGAATTAGGTGAAAACACGAAGTCAAATCTAAGGTGGTAAATAGAATTTCCCAGACTCGCGAGTATGAAATTGATATCTCCAGTCGCGTAGGCATCAGCATTCGTCACAAGATTAAGACGCTTGAAGTCTACAACCATGCGGTACTGTTTCCCGCCTAAACGTTTTGGGTTCTTCGGTACCACCCAGAATGGCGAGTTATTAGGACTCCTCCTATACATTTCATGTCCGATGATGCCGTCAAGACTTTTGAGAGTGGAAAGGACATAAAATGTCAGTGGGGTGTCATTTCCAACTTTAGCAGAAAACATGCCCGTAATTTTGTCGGTAATTTGCACATTAAAGTCTGCGGAATTAACGGCAAACGGTTGAGCTAACATATTCTGTGAAAAATAGGGGGTTATGATGTTTTTATTCGCTCCCGTATCAACAAGAAAGCTCAACACCTTACCATTTGTGAGGATATAATTTATGTATGGTACGCTGGATATGCGCCCATCATAAA
The DNA here is from genome assembly GCA_910595825.1 of Philhelius pedissequus. NCBI lineage: Eukaryota > Metazoa > Arthropoda > Insecta > Diptera > Syrphidae > Philhelius > Philhelius pedissequus. The sequence goes on from OU343160.1 coordinate 167,692,975, forward strand.
ATTTACTTCATCCTCGCAACTTTCGCTAGCTATTTCGTTATAATATTTAAGTGGCATTTCTTCCACTGATTGCAGATTAAATAATTTTTGTTGTTTATGCCCCATGCTTCTGGGGCGTGCTTTCCCCTTAAATGGATTTGATCTGAGGCCTGTTCATGTAGTTGACTTTTGGCAAAGTCTTCGGATTTTAGACAATCAAAGTCCTCGATAAATCGCCGTTAAGACCTCTTATAAAAACATCTAATGCGTAGTTACGATATCTTTCTACCAGCGCACTAATAGTCTCCTGCGTAAAGGTTTCTGTTTTCTTTTATTTATTATTAATGAAAACTGATGGTCGACGGCTGCATGAAACTCCTCCAATTTATTTCTCTTTTGGGTTAACTGATTTATCTGATATTCAAGAGTTCTTAAGTCTCTCTTGTCTACATAGTGTAACGGTAAAATTCTTTTAATTTCTTCCCAAACATCATCGACGATATTGTAAGAAATCAAAGCCGAATCAGCACTTACCCTAATTTTCTGTCTAATGTGCCTCAGAATAGCACAATACATCGGTATGCTGTTAATTATGCTTTAATCCTTTAGGAAACTCTCCACCAGATATAAACTGTGTTGGGTTTCAAAGGAGTGTAGTTCCTTCACGCAATCCGGAAGACGACTAATGTCCTTTAAATCTGCCTCAGTTCTTGGCTCACAAAGATAACTTAAATTGGTTGGGGCTTGAGCTTCGCTGCGTTTTTCAACCGACTTAAGTCTCCCATCTACTTCTCTTAACTTAGCCAAAATTAAATTTACGGCCTGGTTAAGATCAGAAACTTTTGTGAGAATATCCATCCTAATTTTTTCAAGAATTAGGGTTTTAAGTTTGTTTATCTGCGAATGTACTGGGTGGCTCACGAATCGTACTACAATAAAAATTTAAATAACTTTTATTTTAATCGATGTATTTCATTAATTTTTTTTTATTGGATTAAAAATTAAATTTCATTTTAAGTGACTAAAGGTTTTTAAAGATGAAAGACCGCTAATGACCTCCACGCTCATCCACGCATATGCGGCACCTGATCAGAAAATTGTTCATTGCGGCCTGAAGGGTTGAAATTGGGATCGCCTCACTTATTGTCTTAATGGACTGCTTCAATTCAGTCAAATTCCTGGGTTTCCTTTTGTACACTTCCTACTTGACATAACCCCATAAAAAAAGTCTGGTGCAGTCAGGTCATGTGAAAATGCGGAAAGTGCATTTTCTGGATATCAATTTGTTTGGGAATTTTCGTTGGAGCTCCGCCATAACATGTGTGGCTACGTGTGCACTTGCTCTATCCTGTTGAAACCAAATCCTGCTGAAAAGGATACGTCTTGAGCGAAGTTCTGGGTAAAAAAAACTCATTCATCTTTAAATAACGGTCCCCATTGACAGTTTGTGTTAAACCGTTTTCTTCAAAGAAGTATGGCCCGACAATACACCTTGATGAAACTGCGCACCACACAGTGAATCGATCTGGGTGCGTTTCCGTCTTATGGAGCATTTCTGGGTTAGATTTTGCTTGTTAACATTGCCGTTTAAGTCAAAATGGGCCTCATCAGGCATGAACAAACAATTTATCAATGTGTTGTCTTCTTCGGCCATTGCAATCATTTTTAGGCAAAATTCCAGGCGAACAGTCAAGTCCTGAGTGTTTAACATGCTAGTAATTTGGACTTTGTACGGAAACAAGTTTGAATCATCATGAAGTGTCCCTTGTAATGAGCGTCTGCTAACTCCAATTTGGCCCGATAAGTTTCGAGTCGAAACACTTGGATTTGCCTGTATTGCCGATGCAACAGCCACGATTGCATCCTGAACCCGAACATTGGGATCTTGATGATATGGTCTTCGTTCGATGCTCCCAGATTCGGCAAACATGTTCACCAGCTTCATAGTGGTCCATCTATTCGGGAGAGTACCGCCAAACTCCAGCATAAATTCCCTTTGGACGGAAATGACGGACTGGAATGAATGGTATGGCTGCACTATCCAAATCCTTTTATCAGTATCCCAAGCATTCATTTTGATAAATCTAAATAGTAGCCTATAAAATAAAAAAATAAGCCGATTACTCACACTGAAAAAAAGATATTACGTTTTATTTTTGTATATCTTTTTCTGTAAAGAGAGAAAAAAGAATAACACACATCCCACTTGGAGAACGGGGTGTATGAATGCGCTTACTTATTATGAGGAAATATTTGAATATAAATATATTTAAAATTGGAGAACGGGATTATGAGTGCACTTACATATTATGAGGAAATAATTTAATATAAATATATTTAAAACTATTCTAATATAATTAAAAGAAAATATTCAAAGAAAAATAAAACACCCTTATTGACGTTACTTTTTATGTTTTAAAAACTTTTTATTTGTTAGGAAATATTTAGTTTACAAAATTAAAAGCTTTATGCCATATGCGCATTTCGATCACAGACCATCATCAGTCGCGTTTTACTTATGACATGAGTCTTATGACATGAGTCATAATAGTTTGGCAACACTTTATAATTTCTATAAATAATGCCATTTTAGTTTCTTTTTAAGTGAAAACTTCTATAGTGCATTCTCCGGTACGGGTAAAAAGTATAGATTCATAAGGTGATAAAATCGACATCTTAAGGATGTGATATTCACCCATGCTAATGAAATTACGATGTTAAAAGAGAAAACACGGATCTATCATTCAAAACATCGATATCAATATGGTGAAGTTTTATCGATTTTAAGTCATTCAAAACATCGATATCAATATTGTTTAATTGAGAAGAGGTTGATGTTTCTTCGACTGCCTACTGACTAGGTGGGTCATTTCAAACAATGAGAAAATAAAAAGCAACATTACGATAAAACAAAGAAAATAAATAAGTATAGCTTGAACCAAATTAGTTGGTCAACGTCGTGTCGGTTGCGCAGAGATAGGATTCAAGAGAACAAATAATAAAAATAACAAACAAATAATAAGTACAATGCCAGAAATGTAATACTATTTTGAAAACTGCACAATAAATCACGATCATATCTATCCTTCCATCTCTGGAAGGTGATTGTGTGTATGTGTACATACCTTCCAAAATTAATGAGATGAGGAAAGAAATTTCAAGAGATGTACGCCGTAGAATGACCAAGTGAATTGGTTAAAGCCATATATCGATAGCGGTAGATAAGTATGAGGTAAGTATACAAAGTGCTCAGTGCTGTTTATATATGTGTATAAGTAAATTTAAATTTTTCGATTCCATAGTTAAATGTGCGTAGGCATACGTATAGGTATTGTCCATTGTTTGTATTTTGATTAAATTATTTAAAATTGTCGATTCAAGAACTACTGTATAGTATAAAAGTAAGTATATAATAATGATGTTTTTCTCAAATTTGTATATTGCATTTTCAGACATTTAATTATTCGATACAAACACAAGAATCAATGGGGGAACTTGAAAAAAAAAGAAAATTACAAAATCAGATTCAGATTAGGTCTAAGCGATATAGAGATGAGGTAGATTTAAATTGTTGATATTACAAGTAATTTTAATATGAAAAATCTCAGTTATTTCATAATTTAATCTTTTCACTTCTATCGGCAATCCTACCGACTGCTGCCATTTTTTTTACATATGAAGTGGGATTTATATCACTTTTCTATACTTTAGTGGAATTTTAACATCACATTTTTTATTTTAGCATAAAGTGCAATTTTGCTTCACTCTTTTTTACTTTATTGGAATTTTAACATCACTTTATGTAAAAAGTGGAATTCTTCATCACTTTTTGTATTTTTACATAACTGGAATTTAGTTCACTTTTTTATGTATAAGATAAATACATTTTTGTACACTGAGTCCTTTGATTTAATGTTAAGTTTAAGGGAATTTCTTCACCCGCTATGATTTTACTTATTGAACACTCACGTCAGTAAAAGAGACATCTGGTAAATATGAATTTATGTTGGCATATCGATGATCTAGAGGTTAAAAGGAAAAACCGAATTATCCAAGTTATTAGGAACTAGCTCCGGAAGAGTCGTGTTTGTGCGTTTTATTCGCAAGGGTTTATTCTTCCAAGCGACCTACTCGTGGCATGAATATCTTCACTTGCGAATTCTTGCACCTACGATGAGTACTTGTTCCCATGGGTATAAAGTGTTTGCTGATTGAGGGTTTATAGGGTTACTGTGTTCCCAAAGTTACAGTTTTACCGCTCACTCTATGGAGTGTATAAGGCTCCTGTCCTGTATGAAAGGACAGAACAATTCGCAGAGTGAAAGAATCTGAAATTTGAGCCGGTCCCTGCTAGAGCGCCAGTTAAATTTATCCTTTCCGAGGATGCTGAAAAAATGCGTACGCCACCCCAGAGGACTGGCCCAACTGTTCGTCTTACTATTTAAATTGAATCAAAAAACGACAAGTTAAACAACGTTATAATTTTATTAAATAAGCCGCACAGTTTGGAAGTAGGAATACCATTCATTTCATTTACTTAAACAACACCGTTTCTGTCCTCGTATAGCTTCCCAATATACATATATTACTATTGCGCAATAATACGTATCGCTGCATAGGTTCCCATAATATAATGCTGACGAATCTGGTCAGAAATAAATCCAAAACGATCAAAAGGTCTGCTCTCTTTGAGCAGGAAACATCTTGGCTCAGTAATAGGTGTCATGACTGGAAACTGCTTAGTTGGTAAACACGCCAAAAGACTCAACGTATTCTCAAATGACTTTTGCAGAAGTTGTATGGATGAGGAGGATAGGTGGGAGATAGCCTCCTCTATCTCTCATCTTCTTTACTCATGTCCTGCTCTCTCCCAAAGATGTAGATTGCACCTGGGAGAATACTTACTCGACGAACTCAGTGATTTAAAATATATAGAAATTCACCAGCTATACCGCTTCATAAAGCTCCAATTGGTTTAATTAAAGAGCAAATATCTCTTCACGTGGCATCACAATGTACCCATCTAAGTTCTAAGTGTGTCAGCCGTTTTCCCGGCAGACACTTTAACCTTATGTAACTTCGGTTGCTCCACTTCATTTATATTTGTGTCCATCATTCTACATCCGGATTGGTGCAAGGATAAGTTGCTTGCTCCCAGAGCTGTTTCATAAAATTTTCCTTTATTGAGGATGTTTTTTTCTGCAACAGGCTCCGGTGGTTTACATTTTAGCTTGTGTCAACAATTTTAATTTTTTTTTCTTTTCAGCTCCCTCCCAACTATTTGGACATTTGACTATCCGTAAGGCACAGTAATCCTCGGTAGTAACCTTTGGATTATGGACTTTGGATTTTAATCAATTACGTATGTACGTATGCACATCATAAGGATAGAAGCATGCACTTTTATAAAATTATCGTCAAGAATATCATAAAATATGGCAAATGGTACGTATGGTACGTAAAGCGAGAACATTTTATGCGCACTAAGAATACTGCATTAATACTTCAAGAAAAAAATCTAACGGCATCTCAGAGAGGAAAATAGTAAACAAACCAATTTTAAGCAATTCAAACGCGTCATAAGGTTAGAAGCGTTGCCATAAAATAAAGTCTAATGCAATAAAGTTCGAAACCAGATTTTTGATTTTATTGCACTATATATAGTGCAATAATGTCAAAAACGATTTTGGACTTTCTTGCACTAGTAAAATTGCAATTGCATTTGACTTTATTACGTACATTTGCCGATTTCCAACTTTTGTTTCGTGTTGATGGGATAAAACTCCCAAATTTTATAAGAGATAAGTATGGCCACATGACAAAATGTGAAATCCAATATTGGATTTAAGGTGGGTACAAGTTTGGGTATATGTAATTTTTTCGGAACTTCTTAAATAGAAATCTACAAATCCAAAAAAAGTTGTATATTTTAATTTTGCGCACGCGCTCGAGGGATTATGAACACCCCTTTTTATGTTTTTAACACAGCCCGGGCATCCGGTGAAAAAAGAGAAGGAAGGATATGAAAATTGTGTGGCGCGGTGTTCTGGGACTAGAGCTGGCTGTTGTCTCAGACTATCGCCAGGGATGGCGGCTGAGCTAATGCGGAGAAAATTATTGTGTGTTATTTATTTATGTCTCTTATAATTCGTATTGTTTTATTTGTTTCGTTGTCATAGTTATGAGTATACTAGTTTACTCAATCACATGTTGTTAGTGTAATACCTGAACAGCATGTAAAGAGTAAACCAGCAACTCATTTTATGAAAATTTTCAGAATTGGTTTTTAATGGAATACAAGAAGACATAGAAAACGGCAGGAATCGAACCTGCGATCAAGAGGTTGACAGGCGAGCACACAACTATCGCGCCACGGCCACCCCCAAATTAATGTGCTGAAGTTTGAAGCAATTCTTCCGATTTTTCGTGTTTCGCGAGGTGTTAGTATTTCCTTTGAAGTTTTTCCCGTAATCCGACAGATTTTTTTTCAATAATGGCCGACTGCATAATCGCTGCGTTTGATTTTGCGAGATATAGAGCCTATTGACAATCCTTAAGCACAGTAAATATTAATTTTGGCCCTTTCCTCTAGAGTCAAACATTCGTTTCCTATTTTCTAAAAAATACACTATTTACAGATCATAATTTGTAAAATTAAGCAACAGCAAAAAAAATCTTACCACTTAACAAACAACGTTAATTCTTTGACTGCTTCTATACCTATGCCGCGATTGAAATGCAGTTATTTTTCTCTTAACTTCTTGACAGCCTGCAAAACTTTCGTTTTCTTTTTCTCTTAACATTAATTTTTTAAAATTTGTTGATAAAGCTCTACTCTCTCACGCTCCATACTTTTGTTTCCTATATCTTGGATATAACGGTAGCAATATTAGTTTAATTCTCAAAAGGCGTGCTTCTAAGCTTATGATTTGCAGTGTAAATACATATATTGTTTTGCTGGCTGTTTTGAAAACAATGGCAGAGTGAACTCATTGGTTTTCCGGTGAGTCTTATTTATTTACTTGGGTATGTTTTGAATGTCTTAAAAACCCAAAGAAGCCGATTGTTACGATAAAGCCGTTCAAACGTGTGGCTCGTTCCACTCCCTGACTTCGTTTTCTGAATCATTCGAGGGCAGTATATTGTTAAAGTGGATTTGGATTTGTCATCAGTTTTTTGTTCTCTACCTTAACATATTTATGAAATGAAACTGGAACCGATTTTGTAGATAAATATACGTTTATACAATTAACAAAATATAGTTATGTATAATAAACTGTTAAGTACATAGGTATATGAGGTAAATATGTCCAACAATAATTTAAATAAACAAATCTCTACTATATAATATAATAATACTAATATATATAATATACTATAATACTATATATAAATAACTATCTAATATATATAAATATATAAATAAATAAATCTCTATTGTAAACACAACAAAGCATAAGTATTACAGATTTTAGAAAGACATAGTTATAAAAATAAATATGTAATAAATAAGTAAATAAAACATCTATGAAAATAAAGGAATAAATAAAACTATATAACAATAAATAACTCTGAACTATAAACTACTTATCACAGATGGAAGGAAAGTCAACAGCAACTGAGGACCTCTAATATTATAACATATATAAGCCGTAGGTTATCTATCTCATAGAGCAAGTTTCCAGTCGGTCGGAGAACTATTGATTATATAAACTTATGACCTAGTATTGCGTTATAGTGATTAGCTTTATTGCCCTGTTTAAAATTCCTTCTAAAAACTATCCAATTTTATAGGTTATATTCTTAGATCTTGTTTTATAGATTTTGGTTGCCTTATTATTAGCTAGTTTTAAATTATCGAAAATTTGATTTCGTATCAGTCTAGCTTATCAGTTCTGTAGGAAATTTTAACATCACGTATGTCTTGCCGTTTTGAACTATTTGTGTTCCGAAGACGGCATAATATGGTTCGAAGGTGGTAGCAGCATGTATTACGCTTCGAAGGGAAAATGAACTATTTCTAACGTGAGTGTCCCAAGTCCGTTGGTCTGTAGTGATGTATGAACGGATCTTCGCTAGTACTGACCTATTCACTCTCTTCGAAGTGTTGGCTTGGGGTTTTAAAATCTTGAGAACAATTCAGATACGAATTATTTTCCGTTGTCAGAATGTATATACTCTGGCACACCAAACATATCAAACCCACCTTCTACGAGAAACTTAAATACCTCAGTTGCTGTAGATTTTCTAATTGCCAGCAGCAAAAGAATCATGTGCCGATTCCAAAAGGCTTACCCGAAACTCCCTCAGGACCCAGAGTTTTCAGGGTCTGTCTCCGTGAATGGGGTTTGTATACAAAACCGTCGGATATTGTTTTGTCAGGCAGTTGGTCTTTGTTCTTTCTATTGTCTGCTTCAACTGCACATACTCCTCCGAAGAAAAGCATACTCTTCCGGCATTTCGGTACCGATTTCGGCCATATGTGAAAGTGTATCCAGCACTACATTGAGGATACCTTATCTATGTTCAATATTGAAATCAAATCCTTGGAATCCTTTTGTGTCATTAGCCGCTCAAGACTTGCGAGGTTAATAATAATCGTAAATGGGAAGCCCTCAATGTAGGCTCTGAACTTCTTTCATGACAAAACGGCCACATAGCATTCAAGTTCCGTTACACTCTAATACTGCTAAGCAGAATTAAGCTTCTGGGACATGAATGCTTTCGGTCGTTGTTTTTTCTCATAATCCTTCTGAAAAAGAACGCTCCCTACACCAGAAGATTATACGTCACACTGTATGTAAAAATGTGTAGTGAAGTATTGGTGCTGTTACTTACATATTATTTAGGTTTCCGAATGCCTTAACGACTTGGTCAGTCATAGTAAAGTCTTTCCCTTTCCTGAGACGGTCTCCCATCGGGGCTGATATAGAAGAGCCTATACCAATCCATCATCCCTAAGAACCGCCGAAATTGCATTGTAGTTTTTTGGAATCTGAATATCTCTAACCGCAGATAATTCTCAGATATCCATCACCGCTCTTTTCAACAATAATCGTCAGCCCCGCTTCACGCAAGAATATTTACCTCCTTGAGGACGATTAAGTGGGTTTTAAAATATGGTGAGCAAATCAAGAGTTTTTTCGAATAGACATTCTTCCTCAAACGAGCGGTGATGGCTTTGTCCATGAGCTTACACATTCTCTGTTTGGCGTTGCACACTCTAAACGGCATCACCGTGAGCTGGTATAATGGCCGTCCTGGAACTGTAAAAGCCATCTTCTCTCTTGATTTGAGCTTCAGAGTAATATGCCAGAAAGCGTCCTTCAAGTCGATTGAAGATATAAAGTGCGTGTCATGAAGTCGACTTCAAATTCTCTCAATATGCGGCAGAGGTTATGCAATTTTTTGGTTCCAGCATTTATTTTTCTAGAGTCCAAGCAGAGTATGTCCTTTTCTCGCTTACGTACCAACACGTTTGGAGAACTATAAACGCTATTACTCTCTTCAATTACACCTCGCTCAAGCATTCGGTCGAGCTCAGCATACATTAACCTCTGTACGACAGTTGAGATTGGATAATAATGGAAGACATCTTCTACTGTCGTCCTTCAGCTCCATCTCACGTGTGTTACCGCCCCATGTGACCTTTGTCTTGAATTGTCCTTTGATGTGTTGTTTCTTTGCTTCAGCTGTTTTTATGCTCAGTGTCATGTTTGTCATTCCAATGTCGTGTTTCTGTATACAATCTATTGCCCCTTTTCCCATATAACTTCACCATCTAATAGACCTACCATTTCTTTACTATATACTTTGGAATAGGGCCTATTGTCATAAGAAATCGCTAGCTTCTACTTTGTTTTTTCGTTCGTCTGTATATTGCACACTTTTCCCTAAGCCTAATATCATAATCATATTATATTATTGCACAAATGATTTCAACATGGAAAATTCATTTCTAGTTTTATCATACTCAATTAATCGTTCATGTCAGCTTTAGTACTGTACTGGTCTTTTAGTTTTGTCATTTGTTAGTTTTATTTCACGTCTTAGAATTTTTATTTTTCCGGGATTTGTTTCCATGGAAGAGAAACATTTGTCGGTTGAGTGGTCCCGGGTGAACTGCTGACCTTCAGGTTTTTCTGACGGGAGGCGCACTTGAATGAAATATTTCCCTCCACACAACTGAAACATGTAAGTGCGTACTAAAAATATTCTTTTTCAACAAACTAACCTGTTGAATGAAAAAATTTGTGCTCGATTTTTATTTAACTATATGTTTTTTTCAAATTTAAAGTCCGTATTGACCGCAAAAGATTATAAAAATAATAATGTCAAAATATATATAAAACAAAACAAAGACGTTTATAATTTTAACTTTTATTATTTTTAATACGAATGCATTTCGGACGATACTGACCGACCATCATCAGCGCGATCAGCGGACTCACTAAAAGCAAGAATAAAATAACTATTCACAGATAAGAGAAATTAAACAAAGAGTAATACAAATGCAAATTACAAAGAGAGAGAATAACATATTTAACTTGTTAACATAAAAATAAAACAAAATACAAAATTTGTATTTGTATTACTCCTTATTTATTTTTTCTTATCTGTGAATAATTATTTTATTCTTGCTTTTAGTTATACTTGACCACTCATCTAAAATGGGCCTATTACGCTCGCTTGTTCCTGCCTGTAAAACATTCAGAATAGAGACTCTGCAACATAAGAACCGGGTCACCAATGATCAAGTGTTTGCAAACTTTCACCACCTAGTGACTGGTACTGCCGAAAAATGGTATTGGCAGTTCCTGAAAGAAAAGCAAGGAGATGAGTTCTTAAATTTTTATGATCTTAAGTCGGAACTATTGACACAATTTCGAAAAAGGGATAATGAAATTCTTAGGAAAATTATGGACAGGCGCCAGCAACCAAACGAATCATTCGATGATTTTTGAAGAGGTTAGGGGTCTGACCTTGCAAACGAAGAATCGTCCGAATGAAAAGGACTAAGTATCTATTATCAGACAAAATATCAAAGATGAGGTTGCAACGCTTATCTTCAGATGTCCCATCAAGGATATTCGAGATCTTACGGAAGAGTGCCGTAGGGCTGAAAAGCACTTGACGACTAAAGACTCGAAATTGAAGAAACAACTAGGTGAAATAGAAGACCATGACTTAGTATGGACTAGACATTACTTGACTGACTCAAAAGACCAACAAGGCATACGAAGGGAAAACGACACCCTTCATACAAACGAACAACGAACGAGACTGACAGGCGGACCCGGTCAGTAGTGTACCCGGGACCACTCAACCGATAAATGTTCCTCTTCCAGGAAATCAAATCCCGGAGAAATAAAAATTCCAAGACGTGAAGTAAAACTAGTAAATGAAGAAACTAAACGACAAGTGCATTACAAAAGCTTGCATCATCGTTAATTTGAGTATGACGAAGCAAGAAAACTAATTTTTAATGCCGGAATCACCTGTAAGATAATAATAATACTAGAAACTTTACGAAAAATACGTAGGCTTAGGGCAAAGTGTGCATTATATAGACGAGCAAAAAACATAATTCAAGCTACAATCTTAACAATTTCTGACGATAATGGACTCTATGCTAAAGTAGTAGTAAATGGTGAAGAAATGGTAGGCCTATTAGATAGTGAGGCTTCATTAAATTGTATGGGAAAAGGAGCACTAGATTTTATACAGAAACACGACATTTGAGTGGCAAAAATGACAATGGACATAAAGACAGCTGACGAGAAGAACCAACACATTAATAGACGATTCAAGGTAAAAGTCACATGGGGCGGTAACACTCATGGTATAGAGTTGTATGCTATAGGGGTAGATTTCTGGGGCACATTTAATGTCACTCCAAACATAATAAGCGCTCTTGATACTCCATCACCGTCAAAGGAGCAAGAGGCTGATCCCTTGCGAAAGCCTTCTCCATCACAAGTTGAGGAACTCGAGCGGGACAATCTTATATTTCCTTCTTTCGCAGTATTGGGATTGAGTAAGCCCACAGTCGAAGAACATGTCATTGAGATGAAAGAAAACACCATTCCCCTCAAACAAAGACATTATCCGATCACACCTTTCGTACAGAGGTTAAAGTATGCTGAGCTCGATCGAATGATTGAGCTACGGGCAATAGAAGAGAACATTAGAGCTTACAGTTTCCCTGTCGTATTTGTCAGTAAGCCAGGAAAGAACAAACTCTGCCTAGACTCTAGTTAAATAAATGCAGAAACAAAAAAATTTTGCGCTTTTAAGCTAGTTCAATAATAAACAAAAGCGTTAGTTGAAGATCATTAGGTTCGTCATTGGGTTAGGCATTGGAAAAAAAATCTTATAGAAAACACCGACTAATTTGGGACTTATGTCCCACAAAAAATATTTGGTACTTTTGTCCCACTATTGGATTCTTCTTTGGTATTTGTGTGAAGTGTTTTTTGAAATTAGGTTCACGGCGTACATAAAGCTCGGCGCGTTTAGGGGGCCGTATGCGCCCCTATATTGGGTCAAGGAGGGGGTTACATGGATTGCAACTATTTTGAAATCAATTTTATATTTTGAATATAGATTTCTAATTGTGTCATGTGGCCATACTTATGTCTTATAAAATTTTGGAGTTTTGTCAAATCAACTAGAAACAAGAGTTGGAAATAGGCGAATGCAATAAATTCAAATGGATTTATTGCAATTTTACTAGTGCAAGAAAGTCCAAAATCGTTTTGGACAAGAAAGTCCAAAATTTGGTTTTATATTTATTACATTGGACTTTATTTCATGGCACCGCTTCTAACCTTATGACGCGTTTGAAAAATGATTGATTTAAAATGGTTTGTTTACTTTTTTTCCTCTCTGAGATGCCGTTGGATTTTTTCTTGAAGTATAAATGCAGTATTCTTAGTACGCATAAAAAGTTCTAGCTTTACGTACTTAAATTTTTATTCTTTTTGCCATATTGTATTATATATTTGACGATAACTTTAAAAAAGTGCCTGCTTCTATCCTTGTGACTTGTTTTCTGAGGATGGCTTGTTTATCCTTTTTTCTTAAAACCTCGACATTGTTGTCCTTGATCAAATCAAGTTTTCGAAGTAGCTCATATGCCTCACCGTTTTGGACCTTTTGATATCCGAAAACGGCATAAGAAGGCTCGCACTTTGGTGTAAAACAATACGTAATTCGAAGACTGAATTACTCATGTGAACGTCGTGATTGCGTTGGTCACTACCGACGTAGGACCGAATCTTCGCTAGCACATACCGTTTAACTCGCTCAGGAGCGTTAGTCTGAGGTTGGTAAAATGCCGTGCAAATATGTCTAACCCCGTATTTTTTTAGAAAGCTTGAAAAGAATTCTGAAATGATTTGCTTTCGTTGTCGGAATGGATGAACTCCAGTACGCCAAACATACGAAATACACCTTCGTCGAGATACTTAACTACCTCAGCTGCTGTTGCCTTTCGAATGGGTTTCAAAAATACATATTTTGCTGAAATGGTCTAGCACTATAAAAATATGGGTATGTCCAGTCTTGGTACAGGGATAAGGGCCTAGGAAGTCAATGTATAAACCTTTCCTTGATCCGTTCTTAAACATCAATCATCCACTTAGTAGCCTAAATATTTGATCTCCTTGACACAAAACTTGCTCTTTTCAACACTTGTCATCAACAGCGCTTCACGCAAGCATCTTGCTACCATTTTGGAGACGCTCATGTGGGTCTCAAAGTCTGGAGAACAAATAAAGAGATCATCGAGGTAAACAAAGACACTCTCTCTCAAACGAGCGGGAGTGACTTCTCTGAGCGGTGTTGTACAAACCAAACGGCGTCACCTTGAATTGTTGTTAGTGGCACTGAGATTAATATTAGGCGAAATAGAGTTAGAAACGAATTTTTGGTTCAACTCATTAATGTCTAACTCTTCACTCAAATTATGTCGGAACTTACAGATGCCAGTTTGCTCAAGTATTTGCCAGATTTTTTGCTGCTTTGAAAATTGTTAAAACGGTTCGAATATAGAGCGATCTTTGCATTACGTATGGCTATAACAGTTTTGTTTCGAAACGAACAATATTCTTGGTAAGAAATAGCGATACGAAGTCTTTTCCATCGCTTGTAAGCCAAATCGCGTTGGTGCATTGATAATTTGATTTCTTTTGTGGACCAAGATATTCTGCAGGGAAGGAAGTTTTTAGTTGTTTATGGCACGTGCATATCAAAAAGTCTTAACATCGTGCTCTTTAGATATGCTACTTGCATTAAGAACATCAGAATGAAGTGAATGATGATGTGCTTGAAGTACCTGTATTCGAAAATATTAGTTATAATATCTACTTGAAAATCAAAGGTTAAAAGGTTTTTATCTTACTTTTACACATTCAATTCACATTCAAAATTATTTAATTTTCCTATTGGCTACAAATCTAAATTAGGATCTTATTACTATTGAGTGAGAATCAATTTTATCGAGTGGAATGCTGATGTGATGCTATGACTAACATACTGATTGCACTTAACATGTTTTTTGAATGAGTTCTCTAAAAGATCGCTTTATACTTGAAATAACAAAATGCAGGAAAAAAGCAATCCCAGGTCTCCTTGGAACATCAGCAGAATGTGCCAAAAATGAAATAGGTGCTACTGCTTATTTATCCCGCCCCAAAGTAGATGGAGCCTCTTCCAAGTACCACGGCTGTTTAGTGTTGGGATCGATTAGTTTTGGAAATACTTCTATCTGCCAAGCGATAAATGAATGGAAATTCTGGCACGTAGGGCATTCTCAAAGGTAAACTGCCTGCTTGCTATCTGATCAATTCTCAGAATCCCGAGTGCCATAGCATTACTTTATTCTTACGAAAACTAGTCTTGCAACTTCAAATACCCTAAACAGATTTGCAGCTTTTTCACATGCAGCTAAAATAAATAACACAGGCTCTTAAGAGGGATGACACAATCAAAAGTGCGACTGCAGCCCTCTCTGCACGATGTCTAAATTGGCAGCAACGACAGCAAAGAAAAGAAGTCTTAAGTAATTGGCATTTGGCTTTACTCATACTGACGGAAATAATTTTGTTTTTGATTTATGATTTAAAAAATGGAAGAAAATCTATGAATTGGTTACGGAAGAATTTATTCTTATATGATATGTTCTTGTTATAAGAATTTTCATGAGGGACATAAGGAGCATACAAATTTGTTCTTCTCTTATTATGTAATTATGATCCATTTCACGTTCAGGTGTCCGTACAATAGCTTTTAAGATAGGTTAGTATTTATCTAAGTTTTATGAATACCCAAAACCGGAATTATTAAATTTGTATATTTTCGTGCATATTCCAACTAATATTTAAACTTGTAGTAGGCTATATACAAGCTATGTCCTAGCTTGTATTGTAATCACAGAAGGCCTTATACAGGTCATTTTGGCGCGCATTCAGCAAGCTACTTACTTGCATATCCAACTAACAATTAAGTTTGCATTAGGTCCAGTTTTGATAATTTCGCAGGCTACTAGATTGCAAATAGCCATATTATGCAAGCTATAGAAAAATAGCTTGTATATAGTTATGTTATAAAGCTAAAAGCTTGTATATAGCTTTATAATGTTCCTCTATCATAATCAGTTAATGAAGTGGCACTAAGATTAATATTAGACGAAATAGATTTAGAAACGAATTTTTGGTTCAACTCATTAATATCTAAACCTTCACTCAAATTATGTCGGAACTTACCGATGCCAGTTTGCTTAAGTATTTGCCAGATTTTTTTGCTTCTTTGAAAATTGTTAAAACGTTTCGAATATAGAGCGACCTTTGCGTTATGTATGGCTAGAACAGTTTTGTTTCGAAACGAACAATATTTTTGGTAAAAACTTGCGATACGAAATCTTTTCCATCGCTTGTAAGCCAAATCGCGTTGGTGCATTGATAATTTGATTTCGTTTGTGAACCAAGGTTTTCTGCAGGGAAGGAAGTTTTTAGTTTTAATGGCACGTGCATATCAAAAAGTCTTAACACCGTGCTATTTAGATATTCTACTTGTATTAAGAACATCAAAATGAAGTGAATCATAGCTCATGTGGTTGAAATCCCTGTATTCGAAAATATTAGTTATAATATCTACTTGAAAATCAAAGGTTAAAAGGTTTCTATCTTACTTTTACACATTCAATTCACATTCAAAATTATTCTATTTTCCTATTGGCTACAAATCTAAATTAGGATCTTATTACTATTGAGTGAGAATCAATGAAATCGAGTGGAATGCTGATGTTTTGCTATGACTAACATACTGATTGCACTTAACATGTTTTTTGAATAAATTCTCTAAAAGATAACTTTATACTTGAAATAACGAAATACAGAAAAAAGCAATCCCAGGTCTTCTTGGAACATCAGCAGGAGGTGCCAAAAATAAAATAGGTGCTACTGCTTATTTATCCCGCCCGAAAGTAGCTGGAGCCTCTTCCAAGTACCACGGCTGCTTTGTTTTGGGATCGATTAGTTTTGGAAATACTTCTATCTGCCAAGGGATAATGAATTGAAATTCTGACACGTAAGGCATTCTCAAAGGTAAACTGCCTGCTTGCTATCTGATCAGTTCTCAGAATCCCGAGTGCCATAGCATTACTTTATTCATACGAAAACTAGTGTTGCCACTTCAAATGCCCTAAACAGATTTGCAGCTTTTTCACATGCAGCTAAAATAAATTACACAGGCTCTTATGAGGGATGACAGAATCAAAAGTGCAGCCCTCGCTGCACGATGTCTAAATTGGCAGCGCCGACAGCAAAGAAAAAAAGTCTAAAATAATTGGCATTTGGCATTACTCATATTTAGAGAAAAATTTTTTATTTTGATTTATGATTTAAAAAATGGAAGAAAATCTGTGAATTGCTTACGGAAGAATTTATTCGTTTATGATAAGTTCTTGTTATAAGAATTTTCTTGAGGGACATAAGGAAAATTTGTTTTTCTCTTATTATGAAATTAACATCCATTTCAGTGAATTTATTTTTATTTTTTACCACACAATAACTATTCTCATTGGGCGCGTTCAGGTGTCGGTATTATGGCTTTTAAGATAGGTTAGTATTTATCTAAGTTCGTGAACACCCAAAACCGGATTAATTAAATTTTTATATTTTCGTGCATATGCCAACTAATATTTAAACTTGCAGTAGGCTATATACAAGCTATTTCCTAGCGTGTTTAGTAATCACAGAACGCTTTATACAAGTCATTTTGGCGCACATTCAGCAAGCTATTGACTTGCATACCCACCTAACAATTAAGCTTGCAGTAGGTCCAATTTTTATAATTTCGCAGGCTAATAGCTTGCAAATAGCAATCTTATGCAAGCTATAGAAAGTTAGCTTGTATATAGTCATCTTATACAAGCTAATAGCTTGTATATAGCCATCTAATGCAAGCTATAGCAAGTTAGCTTGTATCTACCCATCTTATACAACCTATAGCTTGTCTATAGCCATCCTATGCAAGCTAAAGATGTGCATTTGTAGACAGCTTGCATATAGCCATATTATACAAGCTATAGCTTGTATATAGCCATCTTACTCTATGTTTATCACGTGCATTTGTAGGTAGCTTGTATACAGCTGTCTTATACAAGCTATAGCTTGTCTTTAGCTATCTTATGCAAGCTAAAGATGCGCATTTGTAGATAGCTTGCATATCGCCTTATACAAGCTATAGCTTGTATATGGATATCTTATGCAAGCTATAGCACGTGAATTTGTAGGTAGCTTTTAAATAGCCATCTTACGTGTGTCGCTGTCGCTTTCGCTGCCGCTGCCGCAGCCACTGCCGCTGCCAGTGTCCGTTGGTCAGTGGCGGTTTCTTCTGCCGTCTGCCTTTTCTACAGTCTGTTGCAGGCACACACTTGTTTTTCCTGTGTGTTCATGTTCTTTTTGCGAAAGAAAATTTCGATACATATACAAACATATAACTTTTCGTTAGCACTCGTGATTATCTTCTGCTTTCTGCATTTTGCCGGTTCTAGGTATTGGGTACGTACGAAACAAAAGACAAGCGTGGCAGGAAACTCACTCAATATAAAATCCACTTCCAAGGATGGAGTTCTTCTACTTCTACTTTGAGTTACATCAATTCTTTACAACCAATAGCATTGAGTATACCACCACAGGCGAAAGACTTTCTGCAAAAAGTTCTTTCTTGGCAAATTTTACCCTCTAACGCCGACCCAGCGCCATCAATGATTTTTGGAGCAAGACATTTAGCTCGATTAATTGTAAAATTACCTGAATTTCTAAATGCAACAACCATATCTGGAGAAAAACTCAATTTGTTGCTACAGCATTTGGATTCCTTTGTTCATTACTTGGAATCCCGTAAAGAATGGTTTGGAGAGCACAACTACTTTAAGGAACCAAAAGTTGAAACTGAAACTGAAAAACCTCCCGATGATCAAAAGATGGAAGGACTCCCACTACAAATATCTAATTCATACAACAAACAATTTTATATTTTTACTAAGGATATTTCCTTTCTCTATTAAATTTTTTTCTATTAATATTTTAAAGCTTTTTTTTTAATTTTCTAAATAACAATTTTTGTTTTTTGTATAAAAAATAATGAAATAAATTATTGTATTTTTTTATTTTTTATTCAATGTAGGTATAATTAGTGAAAGTTGTAATCGATATACTATATTAAATGTTTCATTTTATTTTATTGTAAGTTATTATTAACACGAGTAGTAAGTAAGTTTAACAAGTAGTAATTATAAATTATTATGGCTTGTTCTATTCCAGTTTTGGAGAATAGAATATAGTTATGATAATGAATGTATGTTGTTAAGTCTTATTTGATCACTTAAAATTAAGAGCTTGTATAAGGCCGTCTTATGCAAGCTATAGCAAGGTAGCTTGTATATAGCCATCTTATACAAGCTATAGCTTATATATAGCCATCTTATGCAAGCTAAGGAGGTGTATTTGTAGATAGCTTGCATATAGCCATCTTATTAAAAGCTATAGCTTGTATATAGCCATCTTATGAAAGCTAAAGATGTCCGTTTGTAGATACATTGCATATAGCCATCTTATACAAGCTATATCTTGTATATAGCTATCTTATGCAAGCTATAGCATGTGCTTTTGTAGGTAGCTTATATAATAGCTATCTTATGCAAGCTATGTATATAGCCATCTTATGCAAGCTAGAGCACGTGCCCTTATATGGTTCGTATGTTTTATATTGTTGTAAGTTAATTTTTACATCGTGGAAATTCCAGCATTAGTTTGGAATAAGTAATTTATTTAAATGTTCAAATCAATATATATATATTGCTAAAAAAAATAATTTACAAGTGAGCACAAAATCGAAAGATGTCCATCAAAAACCGAAATCATTTGAAATACAGAAATCGGATAATTTCCAACCACAAAAGTTAAAGCATGGTGGATTTGTAGAAAGCTCGTATATAGCCATCTCATGCAAGCTATATCTTGTATATAGCTATCTTATGCAAACTACCGCACGTGCATTTGTAGCTAGCTTTTATATTGCGAACATATACAAGCTATAGCTTGTATATAGCCTTCTTATGCAAGCTGTAGCAAGCTAGCTTGCATACAGCCATCTTATACAAGCTATAGCACGTGTATTTGTATGGTCTGTATGTTTTTTATTGTTGTAAGTTAATTTTTACTTCATAGAAATTCCATCATTAGTTTTGAACAAGTATTTCTTATCAATGTTCAAATCAGCTTAACTTCATTGTTAAAAAAAAAAATAATTTCCAAGTGAGTACAAAATCGAAAAATGTCGATCAAAAACCGAAATCACTTGAAATACAGAAATCGGATAATTTCCTTCCGAAAATTAACAACAACAAAAGTTAAAGCATGGTGAATTTATAGGTAGCTTGTATGTAGCCATCTTATGGAAGTCATCCTAACTAACATTTTACCTTTTAGGCTATAAACAAGGTATTTCCTAACTTTCACAGAAGGCCTTATGCAAGTCATTTTGGCGCACATTTTGCAAGGTATTTACTTGCATATGAACATCCGTCACAAGCCATATGGAAACAAATAGCTTGTATATAACTTGCGCCTGCAGGCTATATGGAAAAAAATAGCTTGTATTTAGCCTACATCTTTAGTCTATATGCAAACAAATAACTTGTATAAGACCTTATACAGGTCTGCAGCTGCAGGCTATCTGGAAACAATTAGCTGGTATAAGGCCTAATACAGGCCTGAAGCTTTTTATATAAAATTAAAATTAAAAAATTCAGTGACCAAAAATATTGTGTCTTAGAAAGGTACGATAGCATCTAACTGATGAGCCCAACTATCGTACCCGGGCGAAACGCATTTTGGCCTATATGTCACAAAATATTTCAATTGGCTTTAATCCACACAGTCTACAAAAACAAAAACAAAAATTATATGTAAACATTGTTTGCGTTTTCTTCGAACCAAATCCATAATGTCTTCTGATTGTATATCGGGGGCCCAGGTTCGAATCCTGCTGATTAACATTTTTTTTCTTAAACATCGAATACATATTTAGAGCACATGTTGGGTTTCCATCAACATATAATTCATTTACAAAGCAAAAACACAATAATTGCGTTGATCAAAATTCAAACCATACATTTGCTTTGTTATGTGGTTAATTAGCATTTTACTAGTTAACAAGAGGTTTAAAATTTATGAAAAATTAGTGGACTAGAATGTATATAGTAAATTGTTAACTAGTATCATGTTAAGGCCTTAATAATAGGTTGTTTAAAATTTTGAGAAAATATGTACCAAGTTTACACAGACAGATGAAGTTGTGGGACCCACTTGTTTGGTGTTCTCTATAATCGTAATGTCATGTTGGATTGTTAGTAAAATTTTTTTTACGAATGTATAAGGCAGTTATAGTACCTATATTCGCAAGTAAAAATGTAATATCAAATTAATGATGGAATTTCCATGAAATAAAAATTAATTTACAATATACAAACCATACAAATGTACACTGTGCACGTTGTGCATTTGTGTGGTTTGTATGTGCTATATAGTTTGCATAAGATGGCTATATGTATATACGCTCTAGCTTGTATAAGATGGCTATATACAAGCTATCTACAACTATCTACAAATGCACGTAATTTAGCTTCCATCAGATGACTATATGCAAACTATCTGCAAATACACGTGTCTTAGATTGCATAAGATGGCTATATACAAGATATTGGCTTGTATAAGATGGTTATATATAACTACCTACAAATACTTATTGTCTAGCTTATGTGGTTGTTGATTTGATGAAAGAAAAATTTTTCCATTTCTGTATTTGATGTGATTGTGATTTTTGATTGGCATTTGTCGATTTTTTGATAATCTTCAATTTTGTTAATAATGAAGTAAAATCGATGTGAACATTAATATCAAATACAGATGAAAAACCAATGGTGGAATTTCCATGAAATAAAAGTTAATTTAGGACAAATCATAAAAATGCATGTAGCTATATAGCTTACATAGGAAGGGACGTGCTTTATCTTGCATAACATGGTTATCTAAAAGCTATTAACTTGTATAAGATGGCTATATACAAGCTACCTACAAATACACGTGCTTTAGCTTGCATAAAATGGCCATATACAAGCTACAGCTTGTATATAAGAGGGCTATATGCAAGCTACCTTGCTATAGCTTACATAACATGGCTATATAAATATTATAGTTTGTATATGATTGCGGCCATTGCCTTCTTGATTGAAGTTTTGTTTGTTAAGCCTGTTTATGTTGTGTGTATTGTGTTTATAGTACATTAGTGCGTTAGAATTTGTTTTTTTCTAATTCTATTGCCAGGTTTGCTGCTTCTGTTAATTATTTGGTTGAGATGCAAAAATAGTTTGTTTTATGTTGTCGTTAAGACCAGTTTTGAAGATATATAAACTATAAATGTCGTTCATTTTCTTATCACATTTTTTTCTACGTTTGTAGCACTCTTGCCTTATTCTTTCAAAATGATTGGGGTCTGTATTACCTAATGCTGTTTTTACATTAATTGCTAATTTTACGTGAAAGACGAATTCTATGAATAGATGTGTTCAAAAGCTAAAATGTGTTCTTGCAGTTGGTCCTCTTAGTGGTATTAAATATACCTTCGAATCCTACTTTAAGTGCTGTTATTTTCTTTTTCTTCACTATCTTCTAAATTATTAAATATATCCTTAAGATTGTGTATTTCTTTAATTTTTGTTTTAACTGTTTCAAATTTATAAGGTCAACCTGAACTCTTTTTAAATTTTAGAGAGAATAGTTTCTAAGTTGGTTTTTATTTTTCCATTTAGTTAAGTAAAAATACCATACATTTTTTTTAGATGTTACAAATGGTTTGATATGTACATATATAATAAAGTGTATTCTATTTATTCAATTTGCTTTAAATTAATTAAACTTTGGCACCAATTGCGATGTTATATGAAAATGGATTCATATTTTAGCCTCTCGTTCAATTCTATAACACGTGGCAGCTTCGCCATGTAATGTTCATACCCTACTTTTGGTATTTTAAGCGTACCATGCTATCGGTATAAAAGCGTACCACGCTGTATTGGTTTAGGCGATTACATGCCGTCACTTTGAGGCAATGAACACGTGTTGCTTCAGTATTCAAAATACAAGTCTGTCTTTATTAGTTTTAAATATTCCTTATATACTTATTTGTCTGTTATAATTATTTTTTAATTTTTTATTTTTTTTATTTTATTTTATTGATGAAAAACTTACACTGTAAGATATAATATCTTTTTAGTAGTGAAGCCTTACATTTGTCAAATAGCTACTATATTTGATAATTAACATTATATTATTAACAATAGAGTAAAAAAAATAATAAAGCGAAAAAAAAATCATCATAAAGTTATTTACACATTAGATACTAAAATGAATTTTAAGTTGCTTTTTCATCAAAGATGTGCTTCTGATTCTTCTGATTTTTCGCGGCAATGAGTTCCATAAACGCGTAGAGTTGACAAAAAACTGTCGTTCGGAAGTTAGACACTTAAACCGGGGAATAACTAGAAGAAATGATCTATTTGAATTTAGATACGTTATTTCATTAAACAAATCAGCAGGTTGATGAGCTAAAAGTACATCCGAATAAAGAGTTAAAGTTCGAAAACGAAGAAGGCTTTCAAAGGACATTCCCAATAGATATATTGTATGCTGTGAAAGCCGGTCAAAACGCCGTAGCCCGTAAACGTATCGTTTAGCACTATTAAATGCAACGCTTAGTTTTCTTTTGCTTTCATAATCAAGATTACAAAAAATTTCACAACCGTAAGTAAGTAATGGTAATATAAGCGTTTTCATAAGTAATGCACGTATATTCATGGGTGTATAGTACTGTGTAGACCAAAGCGTACGGAGCACACCATATGTCTTGCCAACAATATATGCTATGTTATTTTTCTAAGTAAGCGTTCGGTTGAAAATAATACCTAGGTTCTTTGCAGTTTCGACGAATTCAATAGGAAAAGAATTTAAGATGATAGGGGGAAATATGATAGGTCTAGCTTACTCTTTGAAATAACAACACATTTTGATTTATTTGGATTCAGCATTAAACCATTTTCGTTCGACCAATGCTTGATTTCTTCCAGATCTTCATTCAAGGAAGTTGAAGTATGTTCGATAAGCCCCAACGGACAACTTATGTACAACTGAGCATCATTAGCGTACAAACGAATTGAACAGTGTTTTACTATAGTAGTAAGCTCATTAACAAAAATTGAAAAAAGCAGAGGACCAAGAATAGATCCCTGCGGGACTCCACTAGTGTTTAATAAGAAATTGGAAAGAACTTTATTAAGTTCAACAGCTTGCAATCTGTCGGTTAAGTAAGAATTAATCACCCGGACTGCACTGGGAGAAATTTTTTTCAAATTTAAGAGTTTTTCACAAAGTAAGGAATGGTTAACCATGTCAAAGGCCTTTGAAAAGTCCAGAAGTATTAAAAACGTAATATATTCAAGGTCGATATCTTTCCGAATATCCTCTGTAACACTTATTAATGCCGTGATGCAACTGTTTTTCTTACGGAACCCGGATTGCTTTGATGTTAATAAATTTTTGTTACTAAGAAATCTATTTATTTGTTTTTGAATGATCTTTTCAAATACCTTTGCCAGAAATGGTATGATGGAAATCGGCCTGAAATCATCACACATTGAAGTATCAGGCACGGGTACAATTTTTGCCCTTTTCCATTGGATAGGAAACTCACTTGAGGTAATCATTGAATTAAATATATGTGTTATATATGGTAGAAGTATTGGCAACCTAAGCTTAAGAAAAGAAGTATGCACTTCATCTAGCCCTACTGTGCTTGAACTAATAGAGGGGACATCTTCAAGCACATCCTCCGAAGAAATTGTAGAAAATTAAGGCAAACGTGAGCTCAATGTTCCTCTATCATAATCAGTTAATGAAATGGTACTGAGATTAATATTAGACGAAATAGAGTTAGGAACGAATTTTTGGTTCAACTCATTAATATCTAACTCTTCACTCAAATTATGTCGGAACTTACCGATGCCAGTTTGCTTAAGTATTTGCCAGATTTTTTGCTGCTTTCAAAATTGTAAAAACGGTTCGAATGTAGAGCGACCTAGAACAGTTTTGTTTCGAAACAAACAATGTTCTTGGTAAAAACTAGCGATACGAAATCTTTTCCATCGTTTGTAAGCCAAATCGCGCTTATGCATTAATAATCTGATTTCGTTTGTGAACCAAGGTTTTCTGCACGGAAAGAAGTTTTTAGTTCTTAATGGCACGTGCATATCAAAAAGTCTTAACACCGTGCTATTTAGATATTCTACTTGCATTAAGATCATCAGAACGAAGTGAATCATAGTTGATGTGCTTGAAGTCCCTGTATTCGAAAATAATAGATATAGTGTCTACTTGAAAATCAAAGGTGAAAAGGTTTCTATCTTACTTTTACACATTCAATTCACATTTAAAATTATTCCATTTTCTTATTGGCTACAAATCTAAATTAGGATCTTATTACTATTGAGTGAGAATCAATGAAATCGAGTGGAATGCTGATGTTATGCTATGACTAACATACTGATTGCACTTAACATGTTTTTTGAATGAGTTCTCTAAAAGATCGCTTTATACTTGAAATAACGAAATGCAGGAAAAAAGCAATCATAGGTCTCCTTGGAACATCAGGAGGTGCCAAAAATGAAATAGGTGCTACTGCTTATTTATCCCGCCCCAAAGTAGCTGGAGCCTCTTCCAAGTACCACGGCTGCTTAGTGTTGGGATCGATTAGTTTTGGAAATACTTCTATCTGCTAAGCGATAATGAATGGAAATTCTTTTTTTTTTTTTTTTTTTTTTAAATTCATTTTTATTTCATTTTAACTTATAACTATCTTAAAGCTAGACAAAAATGTTTAAAACTAGCCTAATTATCAATAACTTACAACTAATTTACTCTTAGAACTAATGTCTTTCGACCTAAAAACTATTTCAATTAAATCTAATTATTTTATTTTATTTTATGTTTCAAGGAAACTTAACAAAAAACTTGGCATCTTATCTTTTTTTTTTTTTTTTTTTTTACTTATAACCTAAACTTAAATATAGATTAAAAATAATTAAAAATAAATACAACTAACTTATACTAACTAAAAATAACTTAAACTACTTAAATATACCTAATAATACTTAAAACTACTTAAAACTACTTAAAAACTAGAACAGCCACAGCAGCATTTTTTTCGTTTTTTAATTTTTGTTTTGTTTATTTTTTATATGCATGCAGACACACACCAACATGCAACCCACCCATACATGTACATACGCACATACATATACGTACGCACATACATGTACAGACACGCAGATACATGCACGTATGCCCCCGCATACATACATATTTTAAATTTTTTTTTTTTTTGGTGCCACCCTGACTGTTCCCTATACCTAATTGCCCTAAATCTATGTAAGCCGGCCAAGATATAATATCCTCATCGACTTTAAATATCACGATGCTGTTCAGAGAGCCACCAGAACTGGTTCTCCTGTTTCGCCCTATCCCTCCGGTCCCGATCGGACACAGTCCTACTGAACCGAAGGCGCTCTTCTCCACCTTGAGCGATGACGTCTCGACCATAAAGGAGTCGCCTATCTACAGTTTTACGGCTGACGTGGTAGATAAGCGGAACCGCCATTCTATCCTGTATCAGCTCTCGACTGTCTAAATAGAGGAATGCCTCGGGAGGGATGTAACCACTTAACCGCGCACTATCAAAATATTCGTTATTGGGGTAATAAGCCCCAAAAATTAAGCTGTTAGTTGAGTACATCGCTCTTGCAACGTGACCCCGAATCAGCTTGAACAAAAAATTATCTATTCTGTTTATGTTGGCTCCGTTGTATAGAACCTGGTTGGAATAATATCTTGTGTACTCCGACTCTGGTGTTCTGTGTAATCCAAGGCCGAATCTTTTCCATTTGAGATGGGGCAACGTTGAACCACACCGGACATCCGTAGCCAATCATCGGCCTGATGAGGGCCATGTAGCAAATCACCTTCACACTGCTGTCAAGACGGCTGCTATAAAACAGTCGTTTTGTCAAGGCAAAGGCTCCCCTAGCCCTGGCCAAAGCAGCACCTATATGTCTGTCGAAATACAGGTACTGATCCAACCAAATGCCAAGGTACTTTACTACACTTTTACTCGCCAGTGGATGTCCATGTGGCCCTACGATCACCAGCTTACGCCAGTTCTTTCTCGTATCCCTTGAGGCGCTAGACAACGGAGTCCTAAACAAAATAGTTTCTGATTTCTGGAAGTTGATTTTCAACTTCCAGTCATCACAATATCGCTGAATCTTGTCGAAGTCACTCTGCAAGAGACTTTTGATGACCTCAACTGTATTAGCAGTTCTGTACGCAATTAGATCGTCGGTGTACGCAATTGCCTGAGTTAGACTACCTATCAGATCGCTGGTGTAAATGCTGAATAGAATCGGCGAGTTAACCGCTCCCTGCTGAAGACCATTATTAATATTAAAAATTGCGGTAGAAGTTACATTGCCACTCTTGACAACAAACTTTCTACCATTTAGCATGTCATAAAGCATATACAATAGAGGTTTACTTATACCTAGTCTGGTTAGCTTTAGATAGAGACCTTCTAACCATACGGTGTCGAAGGCCTTCTCCAAATCAAGCAGACAGGCACCCGTACACTGCTTTTTAGTTTTGTTCCATTGGATATCAGAAACTAGTTTAGACGCGGCATGAATTGTGTCATGTCCCGCCTTAAAACCGAACTGATTATCCGGGATGATATTTTTGACCTCCGCCCACTTGAACAGGGCTCTATTAATAACCTTTTCAAATACTTTGCTGATACTCGGAAGAAGACTTATCGACCGGAGATTCGCCGGATTGGAGTTGTCCTTTCCCTTTTTTGGCAGAGGGTGCACCACAGCTGTCTTCCACCGCACTGGATAATATGCATTATTCAGCGCGTTGTTAAACAGTGTGGTATAAATGTCAACTGCTTCTTGAGGTAAATGTCGTAGTACAACGTTGGATATACCATCGACTCCTGCAGACTTCTTTTTCTTTAATGAATCGAAGATGAGCTGGAGCTCATTCTTCAAAATTAACAGGGGACTGGGCCCATTTCGGTCGGCGATTATGGCGTTTGCCAAATCTTCATCATTAAACCCGGTAAAACCAAGGTTCTCAGCTCGCCATTCGCTTATATCGTTTCGGAGCCATAAGTGATGAAGCAGAGCTCTGTTCTCCAGGTCGTGATTTGGGCGAATGCTAGCATTCGCCTTGTACACTTGCTGGAAAGCAGCTCCCACAGCCTCCACTCTCTCCTGCGGATCTTCGACTATATAGAGGTCATCGTTCAATACGGCATCCTCTGGGTCTATGCCTGCTGTCAGAAGTACGTCTCTGTTCTCTGTCGTCCTCTGGAGCTTAAGACACGGAAGATCGTTTTGATCCTTTCTTCTAAAAATCTTATTAATTTTTGGGAACATACTTGGGTCGCTAGAGTTAACGGCACGAATTGTATTGTCCCAGAACAAATTAATAGCCAACCTATAATTTTCTTTGATCAATTGGTTGATGTTTTTGATGGACGACTTCAGTGTCCTAATCTCCAGATCTCGTGTATCAGTAAACCGTCTGTACAAGCGTTTTAGTCTTGTTAGAAGTCCACTTTTTTGTCTGTGAAGTGCGTCAATTGTCGCGTTACGGTATATGTCAGTTGCGTTACGGTCTTTGTATTTCGGTATTGTTCTGTACATTGTTCGTAGAATCGTTTCATCAATTTGTTCTAAGTATCTGTCGATTTCAGTATTTGTTAGGTTCCTGTCATTTGGTGGGGATATACCATTTGAACGTAATTCACTCAATAAGGCATTGGAGAAACGTGGCCAGCGCATCTTACTGTAATTGTAAGTATGCACAGCCACATACTCCTCCAACTCTATAAGCTGGTTCGGAAGTTGTATTACGGCGGCGAGTCCGCAGTGGTCACTGTCGTACTCGATCGTTCGTAAACAATTTCTTGGCCGTTGACCCACAGCGTCAGTAATTGTTTGTCTTGCGTCTTTCAACAATAGATCCAGATAGGCACCGCTTCTTGGGAACGATGGCCTGTCTGTGGCTAGAAGATCGATGCGATACTCAAGGTTGTATCGACCCATCCAAATAAATAGATGGTTACCTCGAGGATTTTGTATTTGATTTCCCCAATCTGTGTGCTTGGCGTTTAAATCACCCGCCAATATATAGTAATTCTCTTCCGAGCTCAATCTTAAGCATTCAAAGAGCTTTTCAAGCTCTGTTATAAACTGTGTGGGCTGAGGTGTTTCCAGTGCATAGGCAGCGATCACATACATTCGCTTCCCCTGTTGGAGATGAATGCATATGATGCATGCCTCTAACGTCCGAAATTTACGCACATTACTATTATATATTACCTTATGACTAATGCCTTTACGTATAAAGATTGCGACGCCCCCTCCTTGAGTGGAGTTAGGTCGGTCTCTCCTTACTATATTGTAATTGTTGTTAGTCAATTTATGTTTCTGGTTAAGCTTAGTTTCGCTAGCCATAAACACATCTGGACTTATGTCTTTAAGCAATTGGAATAAATTCGCTCTACGTTCGGTCCTAATCAATGAATTTACATTCACAGCTAGGATCTTAAAGGGCCTCTAGGGCAGCGCACCCTTAACCTCTAAGTTGCGTTAAGCTCGGCAAAACAGAGTAGAGATAATCCACCCTAGTCGCCTGCTCCCTGATCTGGTTTTGGAGGCCGTTCAACTGGCCCTGGATGGCCAGTAGAACGCCCATAATATCCGCATGTGCCGCCGTTGCCTTAGGCACGGGGGCCTGTTGTGCGACCTTTGGTGTAGGCTGTACCGTGCTTCCCCTTCCTGACGCCATTTGGGCGTAAGAAATTTGGGGGTTGACGGGCGTTGTTGTAGGAGGGCGCACTGTTGGACGCTTTTCTACCACTGTTTGCTTTGCTGCTTTATTGTTTTTTATAAGCTGAAACGTCGGGCATCCCCGATAATTAGCGGGGTGTCCGGCACCTCGGCAGAGTACACATTTAAGCTGGGTCCTATCTTCGACCCGTTCCTTTCCTAACTTGCATTCATCTGCATTGTGGTTCTCTCCACACTTAACGCAGCGTGACTGCATTTCGCAGTTTGCTGCGGCGTGGCCGAACCTTTGGCAGCGCATGCATTGAATCATGTCGCCGCGCCTTTTTAATTTGTCCCAAGTTACAACCTGGTAGTTGAGGACGGATATACTCCTCAAACTATCCAGTTTGCTGCTGGGTGAGAGTTGAACAAGGAAGAAAGGAAGACTCCGCTTCTCCCGCCTAGCTCTAACTGTAGCGAACGGCTTGACCCCGATAAAGTCGAGATCGTCATTCGCTTTTTGGCGGAGTTCATTTAAGAGCACCTGTGGTTCCGTGCAGGAATCTATGCCCTTCAAAAGGACTGTTTGAAATTTTTCGGTTTCAGGGGTGAAACTAAAGAATTCAGTAGTAGTTTCTTTTAGCAACTCTTTAATTTTTTTGTGCTGTTCCAGTGTGAAGCACTGGATAGCATGCCTGTCGGTATTTAATCTTTTAATGGTAAAATTTTTACCTATTGTCAACTTACATAGATTTATGGTCCTGTAACTCCAGTTTATAAGTATTTATGGGTGGCACCTTTTCTTTTTTCGTAATCGGCGTCTGTGGCTGCTGCTGCTGAGTCTGACTTTTCTGCTGCTGTTGATTCTGCTGCTTTTGAATCTGCTGCTACTGTTTTCCTTGCGGTTGTTTCTCGGCTTGTGTCTGCTGCTGTTGCTGTTGTTTTTGCCGTTGTTGTTTTGGCTGCTGCTGTGGCTGTTGTTGTTGTAATTGTTCGTTTTGCTGTTGTTGTTTTTGTTCCTCGATTTCTTTCATTTGTTTGGCTCTGCGCGCTTCTAGCTTGGCCTTAAGTTGGCTTTTCAAACTTTGGATTTCTGCCTCCATTGTTTCAATTGGAGCGACAATTCTTTGTTCCTCGTCCTCCTCAGATGACGCCTCTGATGTGGAGAGGTTCACGAAGGCAGTACTATCGCCCGTCGTGAAGTGCCCTTCTCCTTCCTCAGACATATATGCTATACCCTCTTCGGGTGAAGTGTCTAGCTGGGTTTGTCTTGCTGCCTCTGACATCTCGTCTATATCGGACGTATGCACCCCAGCTGGCAGCTTTGCTGAGGTGGCCGTGGATCTCCTCTTTACTAAATTGGGTGCGCACTTGATCCTCTTTCTGCGTTTTGGATTAGTTAAGTTTAGTTTATTTCATCAAGCAGAGTTTAACAATCTCTTATAGATAACAACTTATATAATAAATGTAATAATAATAAAAGTAAAAGTAGCATCGGATAATTTTGCCGTTGTTGTTATTGCTGTTGATGTTGTTGCTGAAGAATCACTGCTTGTAATTGGAACATTTTTCGATGTTCCCTCAGCTGATGCCATCGCTGGCCTCATTGGCCCTAGGACACCTTTCGATGCCCCGGTGCTCAAGCTCCTCCTCCTTTGCTCGTTTTCCCAACCAATAAAGTTTTCCACTTCACGGTTGTGAAAAAAAGCAGCTAAAGTTTTGATGCCCGGCTGGGAATCGAACTGGCGACCCTCGGATTCTCGGTCGGCCACTCTAACACTGTGCTACTGCACCACTTATGGAATGCTGACTTAATGTAAAACTTAAGCTCACACACGAAATTTAATTTGGAACAACTGGGAAGCCGAAAACGTGTTAACACCTCCACAGTACGAGATCGACTATGATGAATGGAAATTCTGGCACGTAATGCATTCTCAAAGGTAAACTGCCTGCTGGGTATCTGATCAGTTCTCAGAATCCCGAGTGCCATAGCATTACTTTATTCATACGAAAACTAGTCTTGCAACTTCAAATGCCCTGAACAGATTTGCAGCTTTTTCATATGCAGCTAAAATAAATTACACAGGCTCTTATGGGGGATGACACAATCAAAAGTGCGCCTGCGGCCCTCGCTGTACGATGTCTAAATTGGCAGCGACGACAGCAAAGAAAAAATGACTAAAATAATTGGCATTTGGCATTACTCATATTGACGGAAATAATTTTGTTTTTGATTTATGATTTAAAAAATGGAAGAAAATCTATGAATTGGTTACGGAAGAATTTATTGTTATATGATAAGTTCTTGTTATAAGAATTTTGATGAGGGACATAAGGAGCACACAAATTTGTTTTTCTCTAATTATGTAATTAACATCCATTTCAGTGAATTTATTTTTTTTTACCACACAATAACTATTCTCATTGGGCGCGTTCAGGTATCGGTACGATAGGGTTTTTTTTTTAATTTAACTATATGCCTGTAAGACCTAAGGTCTTTTAAATGCAAACTGAATTGCACGGCACTAGGTTGGCACAATGGATTTGAGAGCCAGGTATTGACTGTCTCATTTTCACCCATGGGCGGCATCCAATTAAAATTGGAGGTATAGAAAAGAATGCGCCTAGCGTGGGGATCGAACCCACACACCCTAGTTAGCAATCAAGCACTTTATTCACTGCGCCATTGCCATCCATTGCTTTTAAGATAGGCTAGTATTTATCAAAGTTCGTGAACACCCAAAACCGGATTAATTAAATTTTTATATTTTAGTGCATATGTCAATTAACATTTAAACTTGTAGTAGGCTATACACAAGCTATTTCCTAGCTTGTATTGTAATCACAGAAGGCCTTATGCAAGTCATTTTGGCTCACATTCAGCAAGCTATTTACTTGCTAATCCAACTAACAATTGAGCTTGCAGTAGGTCAGATTTTTATAATTTCGCAGGCTAATAGCTTGCATATAACCATCTTATGCAAGCTATAGAAAGATAGATTGTATACAGCCATCTTACACAAGCTAATATCTTGTATATAGCCATCTTATGCAGGCTTTAGCAAGTTAGCTTGTATCTATATAAGCTTATACAAGCTATAGCTTCTCTATAGCCACCCTATGCAAGCTAAAGGTGTGCATTTGTTGATATCTTGTATATATCCATATTATACAAGCTATAGCTTATATATAGTCATCTTATGCTATGTATATGACGTGTATTTGTAGGTAGCTTGTATAAAGCTGTCTTGTACAAGCTATAGCTTGTCTATAGCCATCTTACGCAAGCTAAAGATGCGCAATTGTAAATAGCTTACATATCGCCATCTTATACAAGCTATAGCTTGTAGATAGCCATCTTCCACAAGCTAATAGCTTGTATAAGGCCATCTTATGCTAGCTATAGCAAGGTAGCTTGTATATAGCCATTTTATACAAGCTATAGCTTATATATAGCCATCTTATGCAAGCTAAAAAGGTGTATTTGTAGATAGCTTGCATATAGCCATCTTATACAAGCTATAGCTTTTATATAGCCATCTTATAAAAGCTAAAGAAGGCTTATACAAACCACTGAAAATAGTTTAAAAAATGGTTGGTTATATTTTTATTTTATTACTGTATTAATATGTGTATTTTCCTCGGCATTTGGGGCTTAGGGAACTGCTTTCTTGCTTATCGGAAATGTATAGAATTTAATTTAATTTTAAAAATTTCAATTTGTACTTACATGATTTTGCGGTATTTGAACTCAGGTCCTTTCGATCACCGTCCGAGTACTCTTCCACTACTCCACCTAATGATATACGAGTGGAATGTTCAAATTTGGATGAGTTGATACATCGCGTGCTTTCACGTTATAAAAATTTATTATTATGCGTTCGCTCAATCAATGTCATTGGGCGGTGACGATTAGTAAAATTCCAAATTTCATTGGATTTCTTAAAAAATTATATTAGAAAAACACACATATCAAGGCTATGTATCTCTATGTTCTATAGCCATGTGTATTTAATTA
The DNA here is from genome assembly GCA_910595825.1 of Philhelius pedissequus. NCBI lineage: Eukaryota > Metazoa > Arthropoda > Insecta > Diptera > Syrphidae > Philhelius > Philhelius pedissequus. The sequence goes on from OU343160.1 coordinate 167,726,484, forward strand.
AATATGTTCTGTGTACAGTGTGTAAAAACAAGTTTTCAAATAATTTTCGCCAAATTTACAACATAAAGATCTTAGAATTATTTAAATCGGAAAAGCTCTTTATTTTACAGCTTTGATTATTCTTTATTGTGCTTTCATTGCATTTACAATTTCCAACAAAAAGTATTTTATGTTCATTAACTCTACTTCGGTTAGATAGATTAAGGTAGTACTTTCTGATAATATTAGAATGAATATTTCTTTCAGAAAATAGTTTTTGATAATAACTAAACACTTAAAATTATTTTTTACCAAATTATATTTAATTATTTAAGACAAAAAAACACATTTTTTTTATAAAAACTATTTTCTTTTTTAGAAAAAATTTGTTTTATCATCAAAAATAACCCATTTTTTCGAGTTTAAGGAGCAAAATATGTCAATGTTGACAAATTCGTATATTGGGATACATCGATTGAAAGGTGTCACTACCAACATCACGAATATCCAATTTTTAAGTTCATTCGACGACGTTAGATTTAGACGCAAATCAAATTTAAAGAGGAAAATATGTCAATTTTGACAAATTTGTTTTTCGTATCGTGCGATACATCGATAGAAAGGTGTCACTCCCAACATCACGAACGTCGATACGACGCTTAATTTAGCCACAAATCGAATTTAAATAAAAAAAATTGCACGACTGGATCGTACGAACTTGCTCTTGTAGCTAACAACTTTAATGTACATAGCTAACCGTGTAGGTTCAAGTCCGATGTAGGTAAATTAAATTGATTCTTAGTATAATGAATATCCCAATGTATGGTCCATGAAATAGTTACATACGTACCTATCTAAAAATGTATATTTAAATCTAGATTATGGATTTTAATTAATTATAGGTGCGAGGGTAATAAGAAGAAGAACCTACATACATAGATCGAACCTATAGGTATGTAAATATAGACAGACATATATAAAATTGAATTTATAAGGTAGCTTATGCATATGCATACAACTTTGTAATTTGGGTGCAATTTACATAATATTTATGTGATCTTTACAGATGCATATATGTAAATATATAAGGGCCTTCATAGTACATTTGTATGTATGTATTAAGTGACTGGCGCAAAAATGCGTAATATGAAATATAATTAGGTAGAAATAAATGGATCATATTCATAATAAAATCTTTTTTGATGGCTTAGTTGTTGTATTTTAAGGGAAAACAAAGATGCCATTTGGATTCCTGGATAAATAAGAATATATCGAAATCGTTTTATGTACAAAATTTTAAAAACATTAAAAAAAAATTGAGACCACATTTTTAATATACATAAAAAAGTAAAATTTAAAAAAATGCAGTGAGTGATTTTCGAAAAATCGATTTTACAAAAAAAATTATATATTTTTCAAAATTCGAAAAACTTTTTCTTGAAAGTTGGAGTATGCAGTTTTGTTAACACTTTTAGGGAGCGTTTGCATAAAAAAATTTTAATTGGGCCATCCAATACTGAGGAAGTCGAAAATGAGTAAAGTGGTTCTATGGGAAGTACCGTTAATAAGTACTTTTTTAAGAACACACACATTTCTTATAAAAATCCTTGGAGTCGTTTTTGAGAAATAAATTTTTTTCTTATCGGTTTTTTTAAATTTGTATGGGAGGTACCGTTGTTTTTTATTTTAGGAAAAACTATGCCAGATAATGTCAAAAAACTTCGAAATACGAAATTTCGAAAAAATCTATTGAGTTGTTTTTTGAAATTTTGAATTTAAAAAAATTCCAAAGAAATTTTATCGTATTATCTTCTTAACATTTTACTAAAGTCAAAATCACCAAATGCCTACTTTAATTTTTTAGTATCGTACGAAATCCATAATGTCGTCTAATAGTTATCGGGGGTTCGAATCCTGCTTATGTAAATTTTTTTTCTTTTTTGTTTGTAAATAGTGAAGTTAAATGATTAAAATATAAACATCGAATACATATTTAGAGTACATGTTGGATTTCCATCAACATATAATTCATTTACAAAACAAAAACACAATAATTGTGTTCATCAAAATTCAAACCATACATAAGCTTTGTTATCTGGATAATTAGCATTTTACTAGTTAACAAGAGGTTTAAAATTTATGAAAAATTAGAAAAATTACAAGCTATATCTTGTATAAGAGGGCTATATGCAATATACCTTGCTATAGCTTACATAAGATGGCTATATAAATGTTATAGTTTGTATAAGATTACGGTCATTGCCTTCTTGATTAAAGTTTTGTTTGTTAAGCCTGTTTATGTTGTGTGTGTTGTGTTTATAGTATGTTAGTGCGTTAGAATTTGTTTTTACTAATTCTATTGCCAGGTTTGCTGCTTCTGTTAATTATTCGGTTGAGATGCAAAAATTGTTTGTTTTATGTTGTCGTTAAGACCATTTTTGAAGATATATAAACTATAAATGTCGTTCATTTTATTATCACTTTTTTTTCTACGCTTGTAGCACTATTGCCTAATTCTTTTACCTGTAAATTATTTAAGTCAGCTATAATGTTCATTAATTAATCTTAAAATGAAGTCACTGAAATATTCCTTTGACTAAAATTCGATAAGGTATTTTGACTTTGAGGAATGGTTGTATTACTCTTATATCTTTCTTCGAGTAAAGATTTAAGGATTTGAAAATAATTGGGGTCTGTATTACCTAATGCTGTTTTTACATTAATTGATACTTTTACGTGAAAGACGAATTCTATGAATAGATGTGTGCAAGGCAAATCAAAATCTACCATTTTAAGGTTTATTTCTTTTTCGAAAGCTAAGATGTGTTCTTGCAGTTGGTCCTCTAGTAGATTCTTAGTGGTATTAAATATACCTTCGAATCCTAATTCAAGTGCTTTGTTATTTTCTTTTTCTTCACTATCTTCTAAATTATTAAATATATCTTTAAGATTGTCTATTTCTTTAATTTTTGCTTTAACTGTTTCAAATTTATAAGGTGAACCTGAACTCTTCTTAATATTTGAGAGAATAGTTTCTAAGTTGTTTTTTATTTCTTCCATTTAGTTAAGTAAAAATACTATACGATTTTTTTAGATGTAACAAATGGTTTGATATGTACATACATATGTACATATATAATAAAGTGTATTCTATTTATTTAATTTGTTTTAAATTAATAAAACTTGTAATGTATTCTTATGTTATATTTTTTTAAATAGGTACTGTGAAATTTAAAAATAAGTTTGTTTATATTTTGTTCTGCTAAAGACTCTTAAAAATTAATCAAACTACACATTTACATTTATTCAAAAAAATTTAATTCATCATTAATATATCAATGGTAACGCCACGTTCCAAACTATTCCGCCTTGCTGAACACATTTTTATTTGCAATGGAGGTCTGATAGTTGTTATCAATTAGATCTTTGGAAATCGAAAATTTATAATCGAAAAAAAAAATCATATAGATGATTGAAGAGTTGTTAGTCGTCTATTATTATTAGTAAAGCCTGGATTGTAAGGCATTTGATCTTGTGTGCAGTTTGGTTGGCACCAGTTGCGCTGTTATATGAAAATGGATTCATATCCTCTCGTTCAGTTCTATAGCACATGGTAAATTTTTACAGGTTCGCCATGTAATGTTTATACCCTACGTTTGGTATTTTAAGCGTACCATACTATCGGTATAAAAGCGTACCACGCTGTATTGGTTTAGGCGATTACTAGACGTCACTTTGAGACAATGAAAACGTGTTGCTTCAGTATTCAAAATACAAGTCTGTCTTTATTACTTTACAATATTCATTATATACTAATTTGTCTAACGTTATGATTATTTTTATTTTTTATTTTTTTTTAATTTTATTTTATTCATGACAAGCTAACAATGTAAGATATAATATCTTTTGAGTAGTAAAGCTTAATATTTGTACAATATCTACTATATTTGATAATTAACATTATTCTGTTTATACATACAAGAGAGTAAGAAAATAATAAAGCGTAAAAAAAATTCCTCTTAAAGTTAATTACACATTAGATACTAAATGAATTTTTAGTTGCTTTTTCATCAAAGATGTGCTTCTAATTCTTCTTATTTGTCGCGGCAATGAGTTCCATAAACGCGTAGAGTTGACAAAAAACTGTCGTTCGGAAGTTAGACACTTAAACCGGGGAATAACTAGAAGACATGATCTATTTGAATTTAGATAGGTTATTTCATTAAACAAATCAGCAGGTTGATGAATTAAAAGTACACCCGAAAAAAGAGTTAAAGTTCGAAAACGAAGAAGGCTTTCAAAGGACATTCCCAATAGATTTATTGTATGCTGTGAAACCCGGTCAAAACGCCGTAGCCCGTTAACGTATCGTATATCACTATTAAATGCAACGCTAAGTTATCTTTTGCTTTCATAATCAAGATTACAGAAAATTTCACAACCGTAAGTAAGTAATGGTAATATAAGCGTTTTCACAAGTAATGCACGTATTTTTATGGGTGTATAGTACTGTGTAGACCAAAGCGTACGGAGAACAACATATGTCTTGCCAACAATATATGCTATGTGATTTTTCTAAGTAAGCGTTCGGTTGAAAATAATACCTAGGTTCTTTGCAGTTTCGACGAATTCAATAGGAAAAGAATTTAAGATGCTAGGGGGAAAATATGACAGGTCTAGCTTACTCTTTGAAATAACAACACATTTTGATTTATTTGGATTGAGCATTAAACCATTTTCGTTCGACCGACGCTTGATTTCTTCCAGATCTTCATTCAAGCAAGTTGAAGTATGTTCGATAAGCCCCAACGGACAACTTATGTACAACTGAGCATCATTAGCGTACAAATGAATTGAACGGTGTTTTACTATAGTAGGAAGCTCATTAACATAGATTGAAAAAACGCAGAGGACCAAGAATAGATCCCTGAGGGACTCCGCTAGTGTTTAATAAGAAATTGGAAAGAACTTTATTAAGTTCAACTGCTCGCAATCTCACGGTTAAATAAGAATTAATCATCCGGACTGCACTGGGAGAAAAGTTATACAAATTTAAAAGTTTTTCACAAAGTAAAGAATGGTTGACCATGTCAAAAGCCTTTTAAAAGTCCAGAAGTAATAAAAACGTAATATTTTCAAGGTCGATATCTTCCCGAATATCCTCTGTAACACTTATTAATGCATTAATGCAACTGTTTTTCTTACGAAACCTGGATTGCTTTGATGTTAATAACTTTTCGTTACTTAGAAATTTATTTATTTGTTTTTGAATAATCTTTTTAAAAACCTTTGACAGAAATGGTAGGATGGAAATAGGCCTGAAATCATCACACCTTGAAGTCTTAGGCACGGGTACAATCCATTGGATAGGAAACTCACTTGTGAAAATAATTGAATTAAATATGCTTGTTATATATGGTAGAAGTACTGGCAACAAAAGTTTAAGAAAAGAAGGATGCATTTCATCTAGCCCTACTGCGTTTGACCTAATAGAGAGGACATCGTCAACCACATCCTCCGAAGAAATTATAGAAAATTTAAGCAAACGTGAGCTTAATGTTCCTCTATCATTATCAGTTAATGAAGTGGCACTGAGATTAATATTAGACGAAATAGAGTTAGAAACGAATTTTTGGTTCAACTCATTAATATCTAACCCTTCACTCAAATTATGTCGGAACTTACCGATGCCAGTTTACTCAAGTATTTGCCAGATTTTTGTGCTGCTTTGAAAATTGTTAAAACTGTTCGAATATAGAGCGATCTTTGCATTACGTATGGCTAGAACAGTTTTGTTTCGAAACGAACAATATTCTTGGTAAAAAATAGCGATACGAAATCTTTTCCATCGTTTGTAAGCCAAATCGCGTTGGTGCATTGATAATTTGATTTCGTTTGTGGACCAAGATATTCTGCAGGGAAGGAAGTTTTTAGTTGTTAATGGCACGTGCATATCAAAAAGTCTTAACACCGTGCTCTTTAGATATTCTACTTTCATTAAGAACATCAGAATGAAGTGAATTATAGTTGATGTGCTTGAATTCCCTGTATTCGAAAATATTAGTTATAATATCTACTTGAAAATCAAGGGTTAAAAGGTTTTTATCTTACTTTTACACATTCAATTCACATTCAAAATTATTTAATTTTCCTATTGGCCACAAATCTAAATTAGGATCTTATTACTATTGAGTGAATCAATGAAATCGAGTGGAATGCTGATGTGATGCTATGACTAACATACTGATTGCACTTAACATGTTTTTTGAATGAGTTCTCTAAAAGATCGCTTTATACTTGAAATAACGAAATGCAAGCAATCCCAGGTCTCCTTGGAACATCAGCAGGAGGTGCCAAAAATGAAATAGGTGCTACTGCTTATTTATTCCTCCCCAAAGTAGCTGGAGCCTCTTCCAAGTACCACGGCTGCTTTGTTTTGGGATCGATTAGTTTTGGAAATACTTCTATCTGCCAAGCGATAATGAATGGAAATTCTGGAACGTAAGGCATTCTCAAAGGTAAGCTGCCTGCTTGCTATCTGATCAGTTCTCAGAATCCCGAGTGCCATAGCATTACTTTATTCATACGAACACTAGTCTTGCAACTTCAAATGCCCTAAACAGATTTGCAGCTTTTTCACATGCAACGAAAATAAATTACACAGGCTCTTATGAGGGATGACACAATCAAAAATGTGCCTGCAGCTCTCGCTGCGCGATGTCTAAATTGGCAGCGCAGACAGCAATGAAAAAAAGTCTAAATTAATTGGCATTTGGCATTACCCATATTGACGGAAATAATTTTGTTTTTGATTTATGATTTAAAAAAAGGAAGAAAATCTATGAATTGCTTATGGAAGAATTTATTCTTATATGATAAGTTCTTGTTATAAGAATTTTCTTGAGGGACATAAGGAGCACACAAATTTGTTTTTCTCTTATTATGTAATTAACATCCATTTCAGTGAATTTATTTTTTTTACCACACAATAACTATTCTCATTGGGCGCGTTCAGGTGTCGGTATGATAGCTTTTAAGATAGGCTAGTATTTATCTAAGTTCGTGAACACCCAAAACCGGATTAATTAAATTTTTATATTTTCGTGCATATGCCAACTAATATTTAAACTTGCAGTAGGCTATATACAAGCTATTTCCTAGCGTGTTTAGTAATCACAGAACGCATTATACAACTCATTTTGGCGCACATTCAGCAAGCTATTTACTCGCATACTCAACTAACAACTAAGCTTGCAGTAGGTCCAATTTTGACAATTTCACAGGCTAATACAAGTAGCTTGCAAATAGCCATCTTATGCAAGCTATAAAAAGATAGCTTGTATCTACCCATCTTATACAACCTATAGCTTGTCTATAGCCATCCTATGCAAGCTAAAAATGTGCATTTGTAGATATCTTGCATATAGCCATATTATACAAGCTATATTATACAAGCTATACGTGTGCCGCTGTCGCTGTCGCTGCCACTGCCGCTGCCAGTGTCCGTTGATCAGTTGCGGTTTTTTCTGCCGTCTGTCTTTTCTACAGTCTGTTCCAGGCACACACTTGTTTTTCCTGTGCGTTCATGTTCTTTTTGCGACAGAAAATTTCAATACATATACAAACATATAACTTTTGGTTAGCACTCGTGATTATCTTCTGCTTTCTGCATTTTGCCGGTTCTAGGTATTGGGTACGTACGAAACAAAAGACAAGCGTGGCAGGAAACTCACTCAATATAAATTCCACTTCCAAGGATGGAGTTCAACTTGGGATCGAAAAGTAAACTCTGATTTCGTTCTCAAGGACATCGAAGAAAATCGACAGCTGCAAAAAGATTTGGCAGAAAAGGCCCAATTACAAATAGGTGCATATTTGTATAAAAAAGAGGGCAAGAAGCGTGCACGCAAAGAAGAATCGGATAGTTCCCCACAGTCAAGACAACGTGGTTCTTCGGAGGGTAATTTTAGTTCCAGCAGTACTTTTGAAAAACATGAAGGTGACTTTCCAATGAGGGACCAGTGTGAAACAGAATCTTGCAGAAGTTCCGTCGAAAGCTTCATTGACGATGAGCGTGTACTGCTTAAAGTAAGTGAGCGTCTGAAGCAATATCTCGAATGTGATTACGAAATGATTGTGCGCCATGGCAAGAAACACATTCTGCCAGCTCGAATTCCGGTATTGGGTATTTTGGAAAACTTTGTTAGGCAGAGTGCTGTTAAATTATTGTTTTCTGCATCACAAAATGAGACTTCGACCAGACAAGAAGGAACGGGAATTCGAGAAGATTGTTAATACGGTTTCCATTTAGAAAGAAGTTGCTCATGGATTACGTATTTATTTTGACTTTACTCTGGCTGACAATCTGCTATACAAAGAAGAAAAGGAATATGCAATATCATTGCTTTCAGAAGAAAATCTAAAGAATTTTTCTTATGTTCCCTCGCCGGGGCTTTCTCCCGACTTCCTATTTCCAAAACAAGATTATGACTCACCAGTAGGAGCAGAAACCTCTGAGTCACAACCCGTATTAGAGGCGACCTCATCAGCTTCCGAGGATCCACAAAAGAGTAAACTACGTTCTCATCGCAGTGAAGATTGTGATGCGATGTTAGAAAATTGCTTCTCAAGTATTGCAAGCACGAGCTCAGGTGCGTCTACTCCATTACAATCGACTGCTGCTACTTCTACTTTGAGTTACATCAAATCTTTACAACCAATGGCATTGAGTATACCACCACAAGCGAAAGACTTTCTGCAACACATTTAGCTCGATTAATTGTAAAATTACCTGAATTTCTAAATGCAACAACTATATCTGGAGAAAAACTCAAATTGTTGCTACAGCATTTGGATTCCTTTGTTCATTACTTGGAATACCATAGAGAATGGTTTGGAGAGCACAACTACTTTAAGGAACCAAAAGTTGAAACTGAAACTGAAAAACCTCCCGATGATCAAAAGATGGAAGGACCTTCCACTACAAATATCTAATTCATACAACAAACAATTTTATATTTTTACTAAGGAAATTTCCTTCCTCTATTAAATTTTTTTTTTATTAATATTTTAAAGCCTTTTTTTTATTTTCTAAATAACAATTTTCGTTTTTTGTGTAAAAAATAATGAAATTGTATTTTTTTATTTTTTATTCAATGTAGGTATAATTAGTGAAAGTTGTAATCGATATACTATATTAAATGTTTCATTTTATTTTATTGGAAATTATTATTAACACGAGTAGTAAGTAAGTTTAACAAGTAGTAATTATAAATTATTATGGCTTGTTCTATTCCAGTTTTGGAGAATAGAATATAGTTATGATAATGAATGTATGTTGTTAAGTCTGATCACTTAAAATTAATAGCTTGTATAAGGCCATCTTATGCAAGCTATAGCTTATATATAAACATCTTATGCAAGCTAAGGAGGTGTGTTTGTAGATAGCTTGCATATAGCCATCTTACTAAAAGCTATAGCTTGTATATAGCCATGTTATGAAAGCTAAAGATGTCCGTTTGTAGATACATTGCATATAGCCATCTTATAGAAGCTATAGCTTGTATATAGCTATTTTATGCAAGCTATAACATGTGCATTTGTAGGTAGCTTATATAATAGCCATCTCATACAAGCTATGTATATAGCTATCTTATGCAAGCTAGAGCACGTGCCCTTATATGGTTCGTGTGTTTTATATTGTTGTAAGTTAATTTATAAATACAGAAATCGGATAATTTCCAACCACAAAAGTTAAAGCATGGTGGATTTGTAGAAAGCTCGTATATAGCCATCTTATGCAAGCTATATCTTGTATATAGCTATCTTATGCAAACTACCGCACGTGCATTTGTAGCTAGCTTTTATATTCCGATCATATACAAGCTATAGCTTGTATATAGCCTTCTTATGCAAGCTGTAGCAAGCTAGCTTGCATACAGCCATCTTATACAAGCTATAGCACGTGTATTTGTATGGTATGTATGTTTTTTGTTGTTGTAAGTTAATTTTTACTTCATAGAAATTCCATCATTAGTTTTGAACAAGTATAACTTCATTGTTAAAAAAAAATAATTTCCAAGTGAGTACAAAATCGAAAAATGTCGATCGGATAATTTCCTTCAGCAAATTAACAACAACAAAAGTTAAAGCATGGTGGATTTATAGGTAGCTTGTATGTAGCCATCTTATGGAAGTCATCTTAACTAACATTTTACCTTTTAGGCTATAAACAAGGTATTTCCTAACTTTCACAGAAGGCCTTATGCAAGTCATTTTGGCGCACATTTTGCAAGCTATTTACTTGCATATGAACATCCGTCACAAGCCATATGGAAACAAATAGCTTGTATATAACTTGCGCCTGCAGGCTATATGGAAAAAAAAGCTTGTATTTTGCCTACATCTGCAGTCTATATGCAAACAAATACCTTGTGTAAGGCCTTATACAGGTCTGCAGCTGCAGGCTATCTGGAAACAATTAGCTTGTATAAGGCCTAATACAGGCCTGCAGCTGCAGGCTATCTGGAAACAATTAGCTTGTATAAGGCCTTATACAGCCCTGCTTATGCAGGCTATGTGGAAACAATTAGCTTATATAAGGCTTATACAAACCACTGAAAATAGTTTAAAAACTATGGTTGGCTATATTTTTATTTTATTATTGTATTAATATCTGTATTTTCCTCGACATTTGGGGCTTAGGGAACTGCTTTCCTGCTTATCGGAAATGTATAGAATTTAATTTAATTTTAAAAATTTCAATTTTAACTTATATAATTTTTGCGGTATTTGAACTCAGTTCCTTTCGATCACCGCCCGAGCACTCTTCCACTGCGCCGCCTAATGATATACGCGTGAATGTCCTAATTTTAATGAGCTGATACATCGCGTGCTTTCACGTTCTAATAATTTATTATTATGCGTTCCAATCAATGTCATTGATTTCTTAAAAAAATAATATTAGAGAAACACATATATCAAAGCTATATGTATCTCTATGTTCTATAGCCATGTGTACTTAATTAAATATGGTCTGTGTGTAGTGTGTAAAAACAGGTTTTCAAATAATTTTCGCCAAATTTATGTACAACATAAAGATCTTAAAATTATTTAAATCGGAAAAGCTCTTTATTTTACAGCGTTTATTATTCTTTATTGTACTTTCATTGCATTTACAATTTCCAACAAAAAGCATTTTATGTTCATTAACTCCACTTTGGTTAGTTAAATTTAGGTAGTACTTTCTGATAATATTAGAATGAATATTTCTTTCAGAAAATAGTTTTTGATAATAATTAAACACTTCAAATTATTTTTCCCAAAATTATATATAGAATTTTTTTGACCAAAAAACGCATTGATTTTTTTTTTAGGAAAAAATTGTTTTATCAACAAAAATAACCCATTTTTTCGAGTTTAAAGAGCAAAATATGTCAATTTTGACAAATTTTCGTATCGTGCGATACATCGTTTGAAAGGTGTCACTTCCAACATCACGAATGTTCAATTTTTAAGTTCCTACGATGACGCTAAATTTAGGCAGAAATCGAATTTAAACAGAAAAAAGGTGTAAAGCTTAACGGCTCTAGGACGATTAGTTTGGCCGAAAATCTCGTTTAAAGATAAAAGTCGGTTTATCATGCCATGCGATACATCGATTCAAACAGTGCATTTCCTAGATCACGAATATGTTATTTTTTAATCCGTTGGAAGCTTAGCTTAGACGCAAATAAAGTTTAAAGAGAAAAATATGTCAATTTTGACAAATTGGTTTTTCGTATCGTGCGATACATCGATTGAAAGGTGTAACTCCTAACATCACGAACGTCGATACTACGCTTAATTTAGCCACAAATCGAATTTAAATAAAATAAAATGCACGACTGGATCGTACGGACTTGCTCTTGTAGCTAACAACTTTAATGTACATAGCTAACCGTGGAGATTCAAATCCGATGTAGGTAAATTAAATTGATTCTTAGTATAATGAATTTCCCAATGTATGGTCCATGAAAGAGTTACACAGGTACCTATCTAAAAATGTATATTTAAATCTAGATTATGGTTTTTAAGCAGTTATAGGTAGGAGGGTAATAAGAAGAAGAACCTACATACATATATCGAACTAATAGGTATGTAAATATAGACAGACAAATATAAAATTGAATTTATAAGTTAGCTTATGCATATGCATATAATTTTATAATTTCGGTGCAATTTACATAATATTTATGTGATCTTTACAGGTGCATATATATATAAATGTATAATATCCTTCATAGTACATATGTAGTATGTTTTCTGTGACGCGCGCATAAATGCTTAAAATGAAATATAGCTAGGTAGAAATAAATGGCTGATATTCATAATAAAATCTTTTTTGATGGCTTAGTTGTTATACTTTAAGGGAAAACAAAGATGCCATTTGGATTCCTGGATAAATAAGAATATATCGAAAATCGTTGGAGCGGTTTTTTAAAAAAATATTTTGTTATGTATAAAATTTTAAAAACATTAAAAAAAAATGAGCTCCCATTTTTAAGACTATACTAATATACATATAAAATTAAAATTTAAAAAAATTCAGTGAGTGGTTTTCGAAAAATCGATTTTTCAAAAAAAAAATTATTTATTTTTCAAAATTCGAAAAACTTTTTGTTGGAAGTTTGAGTAAGCAGTTTTGTTAACACTTTTAGGGAGCGTTGGCATAAAAAAAATTTTAATCGGACCATCCAATAGTGAGAAGGTCGAAAATGAATAAAGTGGTTCAATGGGAAGTACCGTTAATAAGTACGCGAAAAAAAAATATTTTTATACTTAAAAGTGGGCCGGAAGTTTGAGTAAGCAGTTTTGTTAACACTTTTAGGGAGCGTTGGCATAAAAAAAATTTTAATCGGACCATCCAATAGTGAGAAGGTCGAAAATGAATAAAGTGGTTCAATGGGAAGTACCGTTAATAAGTACGCGAAAAAAAAATATTTTTATACTTAAAAGTGGGCCGTACCTATTTAAGAACAAACATTTCTTATAAAAATTCTTGGAGCTGTTCTTGAGAAATACATTTTTTCTTATCGGTTTTTTTAAACTTGTATGTTGTTTTTTATTTTGTTACCGTTGTTTTTTATTTTAGGAAAAACTATTCAAGATAATGTCAAAAAACTTCCAAATGCGAAGTTTCCAAACAATCTCTTGAGCCGTTTTTTCAAATTTTGAGTTTAAAAAAAAATCCAAAGAATTTTTTTTTGTAAAATTTTGGTTTACAATATTGCTTAACTTTTCTAGCAGCTTCTGCGTAAAAAATTTTAAAAAAATCAAATCAACCGTTTCCCAAAAAATCGAACAAAAAAAATGATTCTACTAGTGGTACCCAAAATATAAATTGTGTCCCCAAAAAAAATTATCAAAAGGTACCCTTCATTAATGAACTGATTTTTTTATACAAGTCGTTGGAGCCGTTTTTAAGAAAACTAAGATTTTTGTTTTAGCCCAAAAAGAAAGTTATGGGAGCTACTGTTATTTGTCGTCGTAAAAAAAACTGAAAAAGCGTGGGGGAATATTACCGAAAAAACAATAGCGCAGGATTTTAAACGATTTAGTAATATGTTAAATCCTTTTTAGTATGATACTAGGTTAAAAAGAGGATTTTGGTAATTTTAAACGAGTTTAGTATTGTATTATCTTCTTAATATTTTACTAAAGTCAAAATCACCAAATAGCTACTTTAATTTTTTAATATCGTACTAAATCCATAATGTCATCTGATAGTATATTGGGGGCCCAGGTTCGAATCCTGCTGATATACATTTTTTTTCTTTTTTGTTTGTAAATAATGAAGTTAAATGATTTAAATATAAACATCGAATACATGTTTAGAGCACATGTTGGGTTTCCATCAAATCAAATCAAATTCACAGCCTACAAATACTTTGCTATCTGGTTAATTAGCATTTTACTAGTTAACAAGAGGTTTAAAATTTTTTAAAAATTAGTAGACTACTGTGCATATAGTAAATTGTTAACTAGTATCGTGTTAAGGTCTTAATAATAGGTTGTTTAAAATTTTGTGAAAATATGTACCAAGTTTAAAGTAAATCCATCACACTCACACACAGACAGACGGAATTGTGGGACCCACTTGTTTGGTGTTCTCTATAATCGTATTGTCAAGTTTGATTGTTAGTAATTTTTTTTACGAATGCATAAGGCAGTTATAGTACTTATAATCGTAAGTAAAGATGTGATATCAAATACTTATTCAAAACTAATGATGGAATTTCCATGAAATAAAAATTAATTTACAATATGCAAACCATACAAATGAACGTTGTGCACGTTGTGCATTTATGTGGTTTGTATGTGCTATATAGCTTGCATAAAATGGCTATATATAAGCTATAGCTTGTATAAGATGGCTATATGCAAGCTACCTGCAAATACACGTGCCTTAGATTGCATAAGATGGCTATATTCGAGCTATTGGCTTGTATAAGGTGGTTATATACAACCTACCTACAAACACTCATGGTCTAGCTTATGTGGTTGTTGATTTGATGAAAGAAATTTTTCCATTTCTGTATTTGATGTGATTGTGATTTTTGATCGATATTTGTCGATTTGTTGGTAAGCTACAATTTTTTTTAACAGTAAAGTAAAAACTATGTGAACAATAATATCAAATACAGATGCAAAACCAGTGGTGGAATTTCCATGAAATAAAACCTAATTTAGAACAATTACAAATCATAAAAATGCATGTAGCTATATAGCTTGTATAAGAGGGCACGCGCTTTATCTTGCAAAAGATGGCTATATAAAAGCGTTTAGCTTTTATAAAATGGCTATGTATAAGCTACCTACAAACACAAGTGCTTTAACTTGCATAAAATGGGTATATAAAAGTTATAGCTTGTATAAGGTGGCTATATACAAGCTATCTGCAAATACGCGTGCTTTAGCTTGCATAAGATGGTTTTATACAAACAATTAGCTTGTATAAGATGGTTATATACAAGCTATCTACAAATGCACGTGCTTTACCTTTTGTGGTTGTTAATTTGCTGAAAGAAATTATCCGATTTCTGTTTTTCAAGTGATTTCGATTTTGTGCTCACTTACAATTTTTTTTGTTATTAATATTGTAAAACCGATTTGAACATTAACATAAAATACTTAGTGAAAACTAATGTTGGAATTTCCATGAAATGAAAATTAATGTACAACAATATACAAGTGCACGTGCTCTAGCATGCATAAGATGGCTATAGACAAGCTAAAGCTTGCATAACATAGCTATATAAAAACTACCTACAAATGCACGTCCTTTAGCTTGCATAAGATGGCTATATACAAGCTATAGTTGCATAAGATAGCTATATACAAGCTAAAGGACGTGCATTTGTAGGTAGTTTTTATATAGCTATGTTATGCAAGCTTTAGCTTGTCTATAGCTTGCTGTAGCTTGCATAAGATAGCTATATGCAATCTAGCTTGCTAATGCTTGCATACGATGGCTATAGCTTATATAAAATGGCTATATGCAACCTTCTACAAATGCACATCTTTAGCTTGCATAAGATGGCTATATACATGCTATAGATTTTTTTTAGATTTAGATTTAGATTATATTTATTCAATATTAAAAATTGTACAATTGTTGTCATTGAGAAATTAAATTGAATATTTTAAAGCATGACATTTCAATCGTCTGCCTGAATAAGCAACATTTCGATAGGTTTTACAATATTTGTGATCTACAGATAAATATAAAATTATTATTGTTTTTTTTTTTTGAATTTACAAGTAAAGCAAAAGGATCTTATTAAATTTAAAGCAGTAATTTTCAGTTTAGTTTATACAAACAAACAAATATTAAGTACATGTTAACATTTTGAAAGGGCTTTAAGTTTAGCTAAAACAAAATTGGAATACATATGTATAACAATTTTTCCATTTTAAAAATACTTTTCGTTTAGTCAAAACAAAATTATTCAATTTTAAAAGCTTCCTGAGATGATTTGTGCTCTATAACAAATGGCTTTGGTGAAATAGGTAAACAGCTGATTCCAGTTGAAGCCGTTTAGGTACTTCTTAAATTCATCACCCTGGAGAGTACTTTTTGCGAAGTAGGACCGTCCTATCTCTTTGACCACAGTACATATGCCAAAGAAATGAAAAATATCTTCTCTCACTTGTAAGTTGCAAAGATTACAATTACCAGTACCTTCCGTTCGATTTGGTGAATAGTTTAGATTTATAAACTCTCCTCTTATGTTAAATATTGTTCCAATTGTAAAGCAGGAGTAATCGCTATTAAAGTAGTTGATTTCTTTTAGATTATAATTGACTTTTGAGTAATGAAGCCTCTCTGTTGATTCCCGAGCTTTTTCGATAAAAGTGTATCTTTCATTCACGTCGTGAGGCTAATAACCTCATAGAACATCTTTTTCTATTGGTTCGAGTTATTTTCCGATAAGTGCATTATTATGCCACAATCTGCTGCCAATGAAGTCCAATTCTTAACAAAAAGTAACTTAGTCTGCAGTGCATAATTCAAAATCATCTTTGGTAGTCTGTGTTCATCTATATTTACGATTCTTGAAATATAATCTGCATTTAATTTTAAGGACGAGATAAGCATTGTTGGAAGACCCAACTCCAGGTGATACATATATTTTGGGGTATTGATTGGCAGGTACTAAATTTTTCTGAGGAAGAAGCGAAGCAGGTATTCTACAACTTCAAATCGCTAATCTCCCCAAACTTGAGCACTTATTGCTGAAAATTCTTTTCCAATTTATGCATATGGCTGTTTTCGCTTTATCCACTTTGGTTTTAAAGTGTTTTTCCATATTTAGGTTGAATTTAAGCTCCATTCCCAAGTAAGTGTATAAGATGACTTCTAATTGATGTTCACCATATTTCCAGTTTTCGCCTCTTGCTATTCTGCCAGAACCTTTTTGAAAAATCATTACTTTGGACTTATCAACGTTTACCTCCAAGCTACATAACGCACAATATTAATAAAGTTTGTTGATCATCATCTGTAGTGAGGTGGATGATTCTGCCAATATGACTATGTCATCCACATGTAAGCCATTCCAAAAGATCATCTAGAAATAATGAGATTGCAGCCCTGCTTTACCCCACGGTTTATCTCAAATGTTTCCGATTGCTCCTTTCCCTTGAGTATATTTGCAGTACTTTGTTGATATAATTTTACAAGAACACGTACGAATTTTTAAGATAATTCTATGTTGTGAAGCTTATAGAACATTGCGTTTCGGTTGATCGAGTCAAAAGCTGCTCTGAAATCCACAAAAACTGTGTATAATTTCTTATTTTGGTTCAGCTTAATTTGAGCTATTGATTGAAGTACGAAAATATTGTCCACTGTAGAGTAGCCACTTCGAAAACCAGCCTGTAATTCGCTAAGTTTATTATTAGCATTTGCCCATGAATTCACTCTTTTATATAATACCGTTTTATATACTTTTAACGCCGAGTTCAAAAAATATATCCTTCTATAGTTAGTTGGATCGGACGGATCACCTTTCTTATAAATATGTAACATCAGCGTTTCGTAAAAGTTTTCAGGGAAAGTTCTAATATTGAAAATTATGTCTTTCAATGAATGAAGCACTATTTCAACTTCTTCCAGTTTAATGTTCTCATCTAAAATTGTTTTTTATCAGGGGTTGTGCATAAATCCAATTAGTTTGACTCGGCAAGTAACGAAGGGTGTAAAAGTGTTCACGAAGGCTATTCACAGAAATTACCACAGCTTCTTTTAATTTAATATTTCCCGACAGCTTTCTTGTAAAAGACCAGAATTCAGCAGAATCTCTGATTTGACATAACTGGAGTGCCAATATTTCTTCATGGGCTACTTTCTTTGCTTTACATATCATTTTGTATTGTTTATTGGCTTCAACATATTCTATTTTAATACTTTTTGATTCATATCTCCTTAGTAGATTTAGAAGTGCTAAACATCTCTACCTTAATTTTTCGCATTGAAAGTCATACCAATCGGATTTTTTTCGTAGAGTAAGTGTTTTTTGTACTAAATTAGCTGCATCGCAAATAAATGATTCCAGATCATATAAGAGCATATACTCAGCCATTAAACACTGCTTTTTTTTCTTGAAATATATCGTACATTTTTTTGTAGCTCATTTTTCGTACGCATGTTCCACTTAAGAGACCTCCTTTCAGTGGAGGTTACAACTTCTAATGGGTCTGATGTGTTATAGTTTTTTAAGCTTAGAGCGATTGGTAGATGATCTGAAAATGTTGCGTTTCTCACTTCAAAATCCTTGAAGAATAAATTCCAGCCACCGCCTAAAAAACCATAATCAATAGTTGAGCTACCCTGCTTTCCAATGAAGGTGTATTCCCCTCCTTTGTCACCGTCAGTACTTCCATTTAAAGGCATACAGCAAAATCATTGCACAACTCTAGAATTTTCTTTCCTTCCGCATTTACTTTTTTTTCCTTGGAGTTACGCTTATATTTTTGTAATAATACTTCCGTTTCCAAATCCGATGTTCTAGCATTGAAATCTCCAATTATTATTATATTTTGTGATTTAAGAGAACATAATCAGTCGTATAGCTTCATAATCCATCTGCCAATTGTTACAGTTTACATAGACAGGCACAATGTATAATGAATTATAATCGATTTTCAACTCGATGTACTCGTATATCATTTCGTCGAAGGTTTTAATTTTGTATTTCATTAATATGTCTCTCTTTATTGCAGCCGTGTTCCGCCGCTTGCTCTACCTCTATTTGATATTCTCTTCGCTGGGGACCAAAAACATTCACAGGCTGAAAAGAATTTTTCATAGTTTTGAATTTTGTTGTCTTCTGCATGTGTTTCCAATAAAAAAATAATATCAAAACCATACAAATATTTAAAGAATCTAGGAAAAATTATTTTACTACTTAATCCACCAATATTATATGAAACTATCTTGTAATTGCTTAATATTTTTGTATTTACTTCCTCAATGACATGCCTATTGTATTGCTTTGAGCAACTTGGTATTACTCTTCCATCTTGCTCTAAACTATCAGTTTTCAATGAGTTTGAGACTGATTATGGTGTTTTTGTTGACATGTGCTTCCATTCTTTGACGACATGGTTAAAAAAGTACTTCGGGGATATTAAACGTTTCGCAGATTTTCTTGATACCACAGTTTTTTCAATATTTCAAACCTTCCAAATCTTTTCATGTAAATACATGATTTTCAACGAAAAGTTTATTATCTCGTAGTACCATCTTTAAACGTCTTTGATCGTGTTTGACAATTTTTCTGACGTGTAATAAATGCACCCTTCTCTTTCGTATAGTCGTTGGGTAATCTTTCTGTATGGAAGTATTCGTGTCTTTTAGTTCTTTTGTATTTTTTAAGATTTTTTAAAGGTTTTCCTTGGTGTTTAATCTTACTATAAATTTTTTAAACTTGGGATTCCAAGATTTAACCTCTTTTATTTCTTCAATGTTGTTGTTGTTTTTGTCATTTGACAGCTGATAACAGTTTTCAGCAACCTGTGTTCTTTGTTCTTGCCTATCATTGGCTTCAACTTTGACTAAAAGATTTTTTTCAGGCACTTGCATTCGCAGATACTCCAGTTGTCTTTCCAATAGTTCAACATTTGTCTGCATATTGCTTACATGATGTTTAAGGACATCGTTTTCTCGTTTTAATGCTCTTATATCTAAAAGAACATCTTCTATATCATCTTTAGTTGCAAGATGCTCCATCTTTTGATCAAGCAATACTTTCAGATCGCCAACAGTCATGTTTGCTATAAGATCATCTTCTTTTCTACCTCTTTTGGCTGCCAATCCGTCTTCTGCCGGCGAGAGCTGTGAGTGCGAGCGCCAATTCATCGCTTTTTAAAAAAGTAAAAGCGTATGAACGAAGGGATTTTTAGTTAAAGAAAAGGTGTATAGAACTATAATATAAACTTGCCTTTCATATACAAAAATGAAGCTTCTATTTGTGGTGAATTGCTTCGTATAATTGTTTGCTGCTTAGTTGCGTTTTAAATGACAAAATTAATTTTGTATGTATAGAGTTAAAATTATTCACTTATTTACACTTTCGAACCATATGACGAAACCTATTTCGAAGCTTCCACAAGTTCATCCCAACAGGAGCTCCAAATGTTGGATAATATTATCTCTACAAATTTACATCAAGTTGGCTCCATACAAAATTTTAGAAATAGACAACTTGACCTCGTTTTCTCATCTGACGTCATTAGTACAGTAGTGGTAGAATCTTCCTCTGCTTTATCTAACATAGATCGTTATCACGCGCATCTTGACATTTTTCTTTACTTGAGTGGTCACTTACTAGAAAAAAGTAATCCTCATGACTGCTCCAATTATTTTGACTTTCGCAAAGGTGATTTTCAACAGCTATTGGATAGTTTAATAAACTCCGGTATAGAACATTTACCGATTTCTAATGATCTTGAGTCAACTATCTCAAGCTTTTATTATAAAGTGTGAATGGTGTTATGATGGCAAGATCGCCATGTAAAGTGTGAAGGGTGTTATGATGGCAAGATCGCCATGTAAAGTGTAGTAAAATTAGTTGATGCTTTTGAGAGGTCTGGGATACAAAAAGAACAAATCGCTTGGCAATGAATGCCTCAGCTCGGACCTCTGGCTAATGCACTCGAGGTTTTATTCAGTTGTATTTTTAAAAAGTATTTTTCAAATTCTTCTTAGCTCGCAAGCTGCACAAAAGAATAAAAAAAAAGATCTTTTTGGTTTGGTGTTCTGTGAGAGAAGACAACTTTATTAAAAAATGCTATGGCTATTTATACATAATTTTTAATGTTATCGAAATCAAATCCATACTTCGATTATTGGCCCACTTACAATCGATATCCACAAGTCAGCATAATTATAAGGCTAAGGGTAAATAACCAGCTATCTTAAGTGACATAATTCACTGGGCATAATGCTTAGTTGAAATATTATGGTGCCCAAGCCGATGACCGCTGAGCAACCCATTAATGTTTTATGTGTATGCACTTTGTTTACTTGCGCCGTTCATGCCATCAGGGTAATATGATACTTATGGTTTTTTGTTATTCATTGACTACGACTACGAGTCGGATATATGTGTATCTTTTTATTACCCAGAAGTGGAAGGCAAATCAATGAATCGTATTTTGATTGTTATGTAGGTATCTGGTGCTTAAGGCAATGCATATGCTGGGAAGTAAGTGTCAAGTATCGAAGTATGGTTTGATATAAAACAATTAATTAAGTGGTCGCTGGTGTGCTCCCTTCCCACCACCCTTCCTGGGGAAAAAGGAGAAATCATGACAAGGCTTGATTTCTTCTTTTACGTGCCACTTGCACAATAGATATTTGGAGAATTTTTTTTTTTTTTTTGTTTGTTTTAATTTGCTTATTGACATATTTTTTTTTTTTTTTTTTTCGTTTTCATTGTGATAGATCATGTATAGGATTGTATTATTACTTATGTTACATTTATATAATATTTGTACGAGTACCTATAAAAATTTTTTTTTTTTTTTTTTTTTTTTTTATTTACAATCATTCATTTATTCATACAATTTTTGAGTGACTTAGTAAATACATTTTACTTCTTCTAATTTGTTTTAGTTTCTAGTTGTTAACGTATTCTATATTCTTCTAAAAATATTACTTAGTTTCTATGCCGGCTATATAAAATATGATAGAAAAAAAATTTTAAGTGATAAGTTTGTATATTATTATTTACTTATTTTTAATCATTTATTTATTTAACGTCTGTGTTTCTTCAAACAATCTTACAATTATAACATATATATATAAAATGGTTTTAATCGGTTTTTATGTACATTAATTTTTTTATCACCATATTTTATTTCACAATTTACTCCTTTCTGGGATAATACTTCATATGGCCCTATGTATATTGGATCTAACTTCTTTCTACTTTCATTTCTAAGTAAAACTAGACTACCTTTATTGAAATCTAAAACTTTTGCCTTTGCATCTGTATCGTATCTCGTTTTTCTAATAATTTTCTTATCTATTAAAGTATCCATAGCGTCTTTATGAGCTATTTGTAGTTTGTTTTTTAAATCTACCTCGTAGTCTTCATAGTTGTACACTGGATCTACTTTATTGATAAGATTGGAAGGTAGATTACATTGTCTTCCAAATACTAATTCAAAAGGAGTGTATCCTGTTTCTGAATGTACTGAAGTGTTGTAGCAGAAAACATAATAGGGCAACCAGCTGCTCCAATCAGTATGTTTTTCTGATACATAACTCCGAAGATAAGCTCGTAAAACTTTATGGGAATTTTCCAGTGCTCCAATACTTTCATGATGGTAAGCGGTAGACTGTAGCTGATCTATTTTCAACAGACTACACATATCTTTAAATACTTTATTTATAAATTCAGTACCTTGATCAGATGCTATAGTTCCAGGGACTCCATATCTTAGAATAAAACATTCTACGAGTCCTTTAGCTACCGTATTAGCTTCTTTGTTTGGTAGTGGTATCGCTTCTATGAACTTTGTTAGTTCATCTTGAAGTGTAAGAATGTATTTTGATCCATTTTCTGATTGGTCTAAGGGCCCGACTAAATCTAAGAATATTTTATCAAAACCTGATTCGGCTGTTGAAGTTATGGTCATTGGTTGTTTTTTTGGTTGAATATGTTTATTACGCTGACATAATGAGCAGTGCTTAACGTATGTCGTCACATCGTTTTGCATGCCTGTTTTCAAAAGTGGCTTGAAGCGGACCAAAAATCTAAATCTAACTCAATTTTCAATTATGTCTTACACGTATGTGATTTGTATAATGCTCCTGTCGAAATAAAATGCAGTGTAAAGAAGTCAGTTAAGTTATTTGCACTAAGGATAAGCAATTATTGGAGGTTATGTTCAAGATCTGAGACTGCTTTGAGGAAAAAATATTCTGTTTATTTGAACAATAGCTTTACGTTTAATAAAGACGTCTTAAACTATATACATAACGTGGAACATGCACGAACATCACAAGCAGATAATTCCAAGCGGGGTAGACCATGCAAAAGTTTTGAAGATCTAAATCGAGCTTCAAAGAAGCGAAGGGTAGCAGATTTACTTAAAAACAGAAATCCCTGTGAATTGCAATTTGCAGCTTCTGTATCAAGCGAAGGTAAAGTAAGAAAAGGTAAAAAAATGATGTCACCCTTAGAAGCTTTGGCCTTATATACAGATCTTGATTTATCGTATAGAAAATATGAAAGGTTAAGAATAGTTATCAATAAACTACACCCCGATACATTACCAAGCTATTATTCTATGATAAAAACGAGGAACGAATTATTACCTCAAGATATTAAATCAGACGAAACGGGATCAGAAGTAAACCTGCAAGAGCTTTTAACTAAAACGGCATCATCAATAATACAATCGGTTGAATCTTCTGCTTTTAGCCACTTTTCCCCATTGAAGCTTATCTGTAAATGGGGTTTTGATGGTTCCTCAGGTCACAGTAATTATAAACAAAAATTTACAGATTCGAATCTAACCGATGAGTTTTTGTTTATGACTGCCTTAGTCCCTCTCCAACTGGTGGAGTCTAATACTAAATTAGTTAAATGGAGAAATGATACTCCTTCATCTACTTTTTTCTGTCGACCTGTACAATTAAGATTTATAAAAGAGTCTAAAGATGTGGTAAACAATGAATTACACAGGATGACAACTCTAATAAATAACTTAGAAACAGTTGCTTTACCATTACCAGATACCAATGCTTGTTTTATAAACGTTAATTTTGAAATGATTTTTACTATGATCGACGGAAGTATTTGCAACACTGTAACAGATATTAATTCAACACAGACCTGTTATATATGTGGAGCTACACCAAAGCTGATGAATGAGGCTAATGTTGTTGATCTTCAGCCAAATCAAAGTACATATAAGTATGGATTATCAACTTTACACAATTGGATAAGGAGTTTTGAATGTATCCTACATATTGGATATAGATTGCCATTGAAGTGCTGGCAAGTACGCGGCCCTGCTAATAAACAAGTATTTGAAGAAAATAAAAAAAGAATTCAAAAAGAGTTTAAGGAAAAAATGGGTCTCCTTGTTGATAAGCCTAAGCCAGGCTATGGGTCAACGAATGACGGTAATACGGCACGGACATTCTTTCGACAGTCGAGTCTTAGTGCTGAAATTACAGGTGTAAAAGAAGACTTGATTGTAAAGTTCTCTATGATTAATAGAATATTGTCCAGTGGCATGAAAATTAACTTAGAGAAATTCAGAGAGTTACTTGCCGACACTAAAACTTCCTACTTGAGTTCATACTCATGGTATTATATGCCCATGTCTATACATAAAGTACTAATACACGGACCGGATGTGATCGAATCATTTGTATTGCCTATTCGTCAATTATCCGAGGATGCTTTAGAGGGCAGGCATAAAGATTCAAGAAACTTACGAGAACATCATACGCGAAAATCTTCTAGAATTAACACCAACAAGGATTTAATGAATATGATGCTTTTAACTTCGGATCCTTTGATATCAGCTATTCGCAACAAGATGAGGAACTTTCAACCAAAATTAATAGAAGAGGACATAATGGCGTTTTTGGAAACCACATCATAAGGTCATGTCATGGCATTGTTGTTGTTTTATTTTTAAATTATTTTTTTATGAATTTTTTTTTTTTTTAATTTTTTTTTTGAATTTGTATTTTTTTGATTTTTTGTTTTATTTTTCTGAAAAATTATTAACATACATAATATCATTTCATTTTAAGTCAAATAAATATGTGACTAATTCAAAACTGTGAAAAAAGTGAATAAAAATTGGCATTTTGTGTTTTTATTTTGATTATGATTGTTTACAGAATGCTTAGGAACAATAGAATTTGTTCTTTTAATTGGTTTGTACAAATTTGACCATACGATACGGCCAAATACGGATGAACGGTTTGATGAATTTACTTGAAAATTAAATTGAATATTTGTAGTTTATTTAAATAAAAAGCAAAATTGTGAATTTAAGCTCTATAGACACATATGTATGTATGTATGTATGTACATATGTATTATCTAATTCATGCATTTGATTGACTCTAAACAAATTTTCAAGGAAAAGGAATCATATCAAGAGAAAATTAAAATTGAATTTGTTTACGCTGGATATTTCTAATGTTTGTGCAGTAACGGTTTTTTTTTTAGAAAACATCAAAGCTAAAAAACAAATCTTTAGAACGATTTTTGTTTCATTCCAATTCCACCACTTTTCACAGAGATACACCTCTTCAAAAAACACTTAAAAAACTGAAAAAAAAGTATTTCTTTAATTCTTGTGCCTAGTGTCTTACTAAATGATACTACAAAAATAACTGTAAAAGTAAAATGTTTTCATTATCAGAACCCGTTTTCTGTAATAACTATTATATTTAACAAAAAAAAAAAACAACAAAAATTCAAACACTTTTAGTGCAAATATTTTTGATCAACATTTGTATGGGCTCGCAACACTGTGCGGCCGTCTGATAATTTTCTTAATTCATCTTTAGTTATATAAATATTTTTAATTGATAAAGGTCCGCAAATTATACGCACGTCCCTCAACAACATTTTGTCAAATGATGCCGATCGGTCAATAGTGCCATTCTTGGATTCCTTTCCATTATTTACTTGCGGTTCACAATTTTTCTGCACGTCCCTCAACAACATTTTGTCAAATGATGCCGATTGGGCATTAGTGCTTATCTTGGACCGATTTAAAATCAAACAATTACTTTTTTGAATATATCCTAATATTAGGCTTGGACCTACTACTCTAGTACCCTTTAGTTTTGCAAAATCTCCATCCTCTTCTTTAAAACTGTTAATTATTTTTAACTCAACTACTTTCAAACCTTTTTCTGGAGGTTTTAAAAGTTCACTAATGATTTTCTCTTTTTCTAACTTTTCATTTTTGGGATTATCTTGCTTTATATCAGATTTCTTTGATTGTGCTCTTGTAGTCACACAAACGTATAGTTTTTGCAAGTCTTCTGAATTAATTTGTAATCTACTCAGAGCATCTGCAGTACAGTTATTTTTCCCTGGTGAATACTCTACATAAAAATTATATTCTTCTAATAATAGCCTAAATTTGGTTAATCGACTGGAAGGTTCTTTAAGCGAAAAAAGATATACTAGAGGCCTATGATCGGTTAATATTTTAAAATGTCTTCCGAACAGATATGGTCTGAAGTGCCTTACTGCCCAAACTATTGCAAGTAGTTCTTTTTCTATCGTACTGTAATTCTTTTCTCCTTTGTTAAGCGATTTACTTGCGTAAGCAATTGGTTTATCGTCATAATTGGATAACACAGAACCTAAAGCAAATCCAGATGCATCTGTTCGGAGTATGAATTCTTTTTCAAAATTTGGGAATTGAAGAACATTAGGGCTTATAAGAAATTCTTTCAGTAGATTAAAAGATGTTTCGCAATCTTCAGTGAATTTAAATTCTACGTTCTTCCTCAATAACCGATTTAAGAGTATTGCAAGTGTTGCAAAGTTTGGTATGAATTTTCGGTAATAATTAGCAAATGCTACGAACCTTCTTACTTCATCTGCGTTTCGAGGAATTGGGTAATTTTTCATTACATTCGACTTAGATGGATCCGGTATAATACCCTTATCAGATATTATGTGTCCTAAATATAGAACTTCTTTTCTAAGAAAAGCACATTTTCTTGGATGGATTTTAAGATTCACTTCCCTAAATCTTTCGAAAACTTCCATTAAATTTTTATTATGGTGTTCTAAATTTTTACCGAAAACTATAAGATCGTCAAGATATACGAAACAACGTGAGTAAGTAAGACCTGACATAGCTATAGACATCATTCTTGAAAAAGTGCTGGGTGATATTTTTAAACCCATGGGAAGCCGTTTCATTTGGAAATGTCCGTTATCTGTTGAAAAAGCTGTGCAAGGTCTGCTATTTTCCTTTAATTCCATTTGATAATAACCTTGACTCAAATCTATGCATGAAAAATATGTTGCACCTCCAACCATATCAAATATGTCCGTTATATTAGGTAATGGAAATTTATCATCTTCAATAACCTCATTTACTTTTCTATAGTCAATTACCAATCTGACTTTTTTTATTCCCGTTATGGGGTCTTTTTTCTTATGTACTACAAGAATGGGTGAGTTCCATGCGGATATTGATGGTTCTATTATATCATTTTGACCATCTTTTCTACTTCTATTTGAATATCTTTTTTCTGGGAATGAGGTAATCTATATGGTTTGGTATATTTTGCAGATGCTCCTTTTTTTAGTGATATTTGGGCCTGACCTATATGTGTGTATGTTAATTTATCGCTTTCTAGGTGAAAAATATCTTGAAATTTCGAACATATAGCTTCGAGTTCATATTTTTCCTCCTCGTTAAGAGTTTCGAAATTTATTTCTTTAAGTAACTGTTGTGTTCGTGAACTTGAAGGTATTATTGTTTGTTCGTATGTAAAAATGTGGTAATTTGATATTGACATGGACTTGGGTTCTATCCATTTAATTCTCACTTCGGATTCTCGGGTATTCAAAATTTTTATTGGAATTTTCCCGTTTTTCACATGAGAGATAGAGCCTGCCATAAAAACTCCTTCACATAGTTCTTGTGAATCGAATATTCTTGTGTCTAAATGTTTGCTATTAAGCCCATATGTGGCTTCAGATCTGGGTGCAATGATAAGTGAAAATAAATGTTCTGAATTTAATATAGGCAGAGAAGTTTGGAAACCTTCTGAAGATAATTTAAATACAAAGTGTTCTAGATCTATTACTGCTCCAAAATCTTTAAGAAAATCAGCACCTCTAATTCCATCTACAGGTACCGGAAATGAGTCTTCTACCACATGAAAAGTATAGGATGTTTGGAATTTTCCTAGTATAAGAGTATTTATACTAGTTCCTAGCGTTTTTAGATTACCGGAAATACCCTGTATTGTTATTTTATCGTTTTCCTTTATTTTTATATTTTCATCCAAAACACCTTGTTTTATTGTGCAAACTGATGCTCCTGTATCTAATAAAAATTTTATGTCTGATCTATTGCTAATTTTAAATTTTACATATAGGCCGTTTGCTATGCCCCCTGCACATATAGCTATGTGTTGTATTGGGCTTAGAGATTTCCCCCCGATAGGTCGGCTTCCCCCTCGGTGGGTTGTTCGTTTCCCTCATTCGCGAAATATGTTGTTTCTCTGTTACTCCTCAAAGAGTTATTTCTATTTTCTATTGTGTTGGAAGTACTTTGATAAGTATTCCGTCTATTGTCCCTTGTATTAGATTGGTTATTATTTTGTCTATTTATGTTGCTTGGATTGGTTCTATTATTATATTGATTAGAATTATTATTTTGTGGCGAGTTAAAACGCGGCTGGTTAAATGATCGTTGATAATTATTGTTGTTAAAATTATTTTGTCTGGGAAAATTTTGAGAGTAATTGCCACGAAAGTAATTTTGTCTTGGAAAATTTCTATTCATGTTATTATTATAAATGTTTCTGTAACTATTCTGAAAACTACGGGGTACAAAATTCTGACCTCTTGTTTGGTTTTGCGTATTAGAATAATTAAAATTGTTGGCATATCTTATATTTTCTGTAATTTGGGCCGTACTTGGAGCTAACTCTAACAAATGTGTTATAGCATCTTGCATCTTTGTGTGCCTTGCACTATCCAGAATTATTTTGTACCTATCATTAACCCCTTGTCTTAAAAATGCTAACCCTCTACGTTCATTAGCTGCTGTTAATGTTTCTCTAGCTGTTTAACCTTGTATGTCTATTTCTAATTCTGTCATTTTCGATATAAGATGTTCTATCTCCGACACGAATTCTCTCATTGGCCGATTTTTTTGGCGTAATCTCTCTAGCTTAGACTGTATACTTTCTATAGTATCCTTGTGTCCGCATTTTGAAATTAGACTTGATTTTAGTTGTTCAAATGTTATAATCTTTGCGGTTCCTAATTCTGTTAGAGCCCTACCTTGAATTTTACATTTTCGTTTACGGGTGGGAGATTTTTTTAAACTTTTATAGCAATTTCTTAAACTTCCCAAAGATTCTTCTAATTTTTCGAAGTCCATATAAACAAATGTAATAGAGTAATAATATAAAAGTATATATATAATTTCTAATATCAAAACATTTTTTTTTTTTTTTTTTTTATTAGTTTTTAATTTTTTTTTTTTTTTTAAACAGAAATTCTTCTTCTTATATTATTATTTTTTATTATTTGTTTTTTGATTTTGTTTTCAAATTTTTTCTTTACAATATTTATAATATATTTTGCTATAACTAAAATTAAAACTATTATAATTACCATAGTAAAGTCGATACCATAGTGTAACTCTCCTTTGCTGTTATTCTGCTGGTCGTTGTTGTTGATGATGACCTCTTCTTGTTTTGATTGGGTTTTACCCATTATTTTAAACTTTTCAGCGCGTCTTTAGCTGTTTGCAAGGTTTCCTCGAACAATTTGTCGAATTTTTTCTTTTCTTTCTTTTTATTTTTTTCGATCTTTCTTTGTTCTTTCTTCTTCAGACGGAGTTGAGTAAGAACCTATTTCTTATTTCCGTCGATTGACCTGGTATGTTGGCCAATCTATTAAGCTCCAATAATTCTTCTCTACGCTTGATCTGGAGACCCCCTCTAGGTTTTGTCTTCTTTGCTTCTTTTTGGATTTGCAAGGTTCCTGTTTCTGTTCTTCTGGCCGTCCGCCGTTTGTATTCTTCGATGGTGATTGGTTTAGGACCAACGTTCTTATCCTCCACAGATGTTTGTCTCAGGAGTTCGTTCGCTTTTTTTATATAGGCGGCTGCCAACGCCAGCTGGTCAGTTGACATCAAAAATTATTTATGTGAGGAGAAGTAGAGATGTTTGGTTCCAATTCAGTAATTTACTGAACTGGCAAGATCGCCATGTAAAGTGTGAAGGGTGTTATGATGGCAAGATCGCCATGTAAAGTGTAGTAAAATTAGTTGATGCTTTTGAGAGGTCTGGGATACAAAAAGAACAAATCGCTTGGCAATGAATGCCTCAGCTCGGACCTCTGGCTAATGCACTCGAGGTTTTATTCAGTTGTATTTTTAAAAAGTATTTTTCAAATTCTTCTTAGCTCGCAAGCTGCACAAAAGAATAAAAAAAAAGATTTTTTTGGTTTGGTGTTCTGTGAGAGAAGACAACTTTATTAAAAAATGCTATGGCTATTTATACATAATTTTTAATGTTATCGAAATCAAATCCATACTTCGATTATTGGCCCACTTACAATCGATATCCACAAGTCAGCATAATTATAAGGCTAAGGGTAAATAACCAGCTATCTTAAGTGACATAATTCACTGGGCATAATGCTTAGTTGAAATATTATGGTGCCCAAGCCGATGACCGCTGAGCAACCCATTAATGTTCTATGTGTATGCACTTTGTTTACTTGCGCCGTTCATGCCATCAGGGTAATATGATACTTATGGTTTTTTGTTATTCATTGACTACGACTACGAGTCGGATATATGTGTATCTTTTTATTACCCAGAAGTGGAAGGCAAATCAATGAATCGTATTTTGATTGTTATGTAGGTATCTGGTGCTTAAGGCAATGCATATGCTGGGAAGTAAGTGTCAAGTATCGAAGTATGGTTTGATATAAAACAATTAATTAAGTGGTCGCTGGTGTGCTCCCTTCCCACCACCCTTCCTGGGGAAAAAGGAGAAATCATGACAAGGCTTGATTTCTTCTTTTACGTGCCACTTGCACAATAGATATTTGGAGAATTTTTTTTTTTTTTTTTTTGTTTTAATTTGCTTATTGACATATTTTTTTTTTTTTTTTTTCGTTTTCATTGTGATAGATCATGTATAGGATTGTATTATTACTTATGTTACATTTATATAATATTTGTACGAGTACCTATAAAATTTTTTTTTTTTTTTTATTTACAATCATTCATTTATTCATACAATTTTTGAGTGACTTAGTAAATACATTTTACTTCTTCTAATTTGTTTTAGTTTCTAGTTGTTAACGTATTCTATATTCTTCTAAAAATATTACTTAGTTTCTATGCCGGCTATATAAAATATGATAGAAAAAAAAATTTTAAGTGATAAGTTTGTATATTATTATTTACTTATTTTTAATAATTTATTTATTTAACGTCTGTATTTCTTCAAACAATCTTACAATTATAACATATATATATAAAATGGTTTTAATCGGTTTTTATGTACATTAATTTTTTTATCACCATATTTTATTTCACAATTTACTCCTTTCTGGGATAATACTTCATATGGCCCTATGTATATTGGATCTAACTTCTTTCTACTTTCATTTCTAAGTAAAACTAGACTACCTTTATTGAAATCTAAAACTTTTGCCTTTACATCTGTATCGTATCTCGTTTTTCTAATAATTTTCTTATCTATTAAAGTATCCATAGCGTCTTTATGAGCTATTTGTAGTTTGTTTTTTAAATCTACCTCGTAGTCTTCATAGTTGTACACTGGATCTACTTTATTGATAAGATTGGAAGGTAGATAACATTGTCTTCCAAATACTAATTCAAAAGGAGTGTATCCTGTTTCTGAATGTACTGAAGTGTTGTAGCAGAAAACATAATAGGGCAACCAGCTGCTCCAATCAGTATGTTTTTCTGATACATAACTCCGAAGATAAGCTCGTAAAACTTTATGGGAATTTTCCAGTGCTCCAATACTTTCATGATGGTAAGCGGTAGACTGTAGCTGATCTATTTTCAACAGACTACACATATCTTTAAATACTTTATTTATAAATTCAGTACCTTGATCAGATGCTATAGTTCCAGGGACTCCATATCTTAGAATAAAACATTCTACGAGTCCTTTAGCTACCGTATTAGCTTCTTTGTTTGGTAGTGGTATCGCTTCTATGAACTTTGTTAGTTCATCTTGAAGTGTAAGAATGTATTTTGATCCATTTTCTGATTGGTCTAAGGGCCCGACTAAATCTAAGAATATTTTATCAAAACCTGATTCGGCTGTTGAAGTTATGGTCATTGGTTGTTTTTTTGGTTGAATATGTTTATTACGCTGACATAATGAGCAGTGCTTAACGTATGTCGTCACATCGTTTTGCATGCCTGTTTTCAAAAGTGGCTTGAAGCGGACCAAAAATCTAAATCTAACTCAATTTTCAATTATGTCTTACACGTATGTGATTTGTATAATGCTCCTGTCGAAATAAAATGCAGTGTAAAGAAGTCAGTTAAGTTATTTGTACTAAGGATAAGCAATTATTGGAGGTTATGTTCAAGATCTGAGACTGCTTTGAGGAAAAAATATTCTGTTTATTTGAACAATAGCTTTACGTTTAATAAAGACGTCTTAAACTATATACATAACGTGGAACATGCACGAACATCACAAGCAGATAATTCCAAGCGGGGTAGACCATGCAAAAGTTTTGAAGATCTAAATCGAGCTTCAAAGAAGCGAAGGGTAGCAGATTTACTTAAAAACAGAAATCCCTGTGAATTGCAATTTGCAGCTTCTGTATCAAGCGAAGGTAAAGTAAGAAAAGGTAAAAAAATGATGTCACCCTTAGAAGCTTTGGCCTTATATACAGATCTTGATTTATCGTATAGAAAATATGAAAGGTTAAGAATAGTTATCAATAAACTACACCCCGATACATTACCAAGCTATTATTCTATGATAAAAACGAGGAACGAATTATTACCTCAAGATATTAAATCAGACGAAACGGGATCAGAAGTAAACCTGCAAGAGCTTTTAACTAAAACGGCATCATCAATAATACAATCGGTTGAATCTTCTGCTTTTAGCCACTTTTCCCCATTGAAGCTTATCTGTAAATGGGGTTTTGATGGTTCCTCAGGTCACAGTAATTATAAACAAAAATTTACAGATTCGAATCTAACCGATGAGTTTTTGTTTATGACTGCCTTAGTCCCTCTCCAACTGGTGGAGTCTAATACTAAATTAGTTAAATGGAGAAATGATACTCCTTCATCTACTTTTTTCTGTCGACCTGTACAATTAAGATTTATAAAAGAGTCTAAAGATGTGGTAAACAATGAATTACACAGGATGACAACTCTAATAAATAACTTAGAAACAGTTGCTTTACCATTACCAGATACCAATGCTTGTTTTATAAACGTTAATTTTGAAATGATTTTTACTATGATCGACGGAAGTATTTGCAACACTGTAACAGATATTAATTCAACACAGACCTGTTATATATGTGGAGCTACACCAAAGCTGATGAATGAGGCTAATGTTGTTGATCTTCAGCCAAATCAAAGTACATATAAGTATGGATTATCAACTTTACACAATTGGATAAGGAGTTTTGAATGTATCCTACATATTGGATATAGATTGCCATTGAAGTGCTGGCAAGTACGCGGCCCTGCTAATAAACAAGTATTTGAAGAAAATAAAAAAAGAATTCAAAAAGAGTTTAAGGAAAAAATGGGTCTCCTTGTTGATAAGCCTAAGCCAGGCTATGGGTCAACGAATGACGGTAATACGGCACGGACATTCTTTCGACAGTCCAGTCTTAGTGCTGAAATTACAGGTGTAAAAGAAGACTTGATTGTAAAGTTCTCTATGATTAATAGAATATTGTCCAGTGGCATGAAAATTAACTTAGAGAAATTCAGAGAGTTACTTGCCGACACTAAAACTTCCTACTTGAGTTCATACTCATGGTATTATATGCCCATGTCTATACATAAAGTGCTAATACACGGACCGGATGTGATCGAATCATTTGTATTGCCTATTCGTCAATTATCCGAGGATGCTTTAGAGGGCAGGCATAAAGATTCAAGAAACTTACGAGAACATCATACGCGAAAATCTTCTAGAATTAACACCAACAAGGATTTAATGAATATGATGCTTTTAACTTCGGATCCTTTGATATCAGCTATTCGCAACAAGATGAGGAACTTTCAACCAAAATTAATAGAAGAGGACATAATGGCGTTTTTGGAAACCACATCATAAGGTCATGGCATGGCATTGTTGTTGTTTTATTTTTAAATTATTTTTTTATGAATTTTTTTTTTTTTTTAATTTTTTTTTTTGAATTTGTATTTTTTTGATTTTTTGTTTTATTTTTCTGAAAAATTATTAACATACATAATATCATTTCATTTTAAGTCAAATAAATATGTGACTAATTCAAAACTGTGAAAAAAGTGAATAAAAATTGGCATTTTGTGTTTTTATTTTGATTATGATTGTTTACAGAATGCTTAGGAACAATAGAATTTGTTCTTTTAATTGGTTTGTACAAATTTGACCATACGATACGGCCAAATACGGATGAACGGTTTGATGAATTTATTTGAAAATTAAATTGAATATTTGTAGTTTATTTAAATAAAAACCAAAATTGTGAATTTAAGCTCTATAGACACATATGTATGTATGTATGTATGTACATATGTATTATCTAATTCATGCATTTGATTGACTCTAAACAAATTTTCAAGGAAAAGGAATCATATCAAGAGAAAATTAAAATTGAATTTGTTTACGCTGGATATTTCTAATGTTTGTGCAGTAACGGTTTTTTTTTTAGAAAACATCAAAGCTAAAAAACAAATCTTTAGAACGATTTTTGTTTCATTCCAATTCCACCACTTTTCACAGAGATACACCTCTTCAAAAAACACTTAAAAAACTGAAAAAAAAGTATTTCTTTAATTCTTGTGCCTAGTGTCTTACTAAATGATACTACAAAAATAACTGTAAAAGTAAAATGTTTTCATTATCAGAACCCGTTTTCTGTAATAACTATTATATTTAACAAAAAAAAAAACAACAAAAATTCAAACACTTTTAGTGCAAATATTTTTGATCAACATTTGTATGGGCTCGCAACACTGTGCGGCCGTCTGATAATTTTCTTAATTCATCTTTAGTTATATAAATATTTTTAATTGATAAAGGTCCGCAAATTATACGCACGTCCCTCAACAACATTTTGTCAAATGATGCCGATCGGTCAATAGTGCCATTCTTGGATTCCTTTCCATTATTTACTTGCGGTTCACAATTTTTCTGCACGTCCCTCAACAACATTTTGTCAAATGATGCCGATTGGGCATTAGTGCTTATCTTGGACCGATTTAAAATCAAACAATTACTTTTTTGAATATATCCTAATATTAGGCTTGGACCTACTACTCTAGTACCCTTTAGTTTTGCAAAATCTTCATCCTCTTCTTTAAAACTGTTAATTATTTTTAACTCAACTACTTTCAAACCTTTTTCTGGAGGTTTTAAAAGTTCACTAATGATTTTCTCTTTTTCTAACTTTTCATTTTTGGGATTATCTTGCTTTATATCAGATTTCTTTGATTGTGCTCTTGTAGTCACACAAACGTATAGTTTTTGCAAGTCTTCTGAATTAATTTGTAATCTACTCAGAGCATCTGCAGTACAGTTATTTATCTACATAAAAATTATATTCTTCTAATAATAGCCTAAATTTGGTTAATCGACTGGAAGGTTCTTTAAGCGAAAAAAGATATACTAGAGGCCTATGATCGGTTAATATTTTAAAATGTCTTCCGAACAGATATGGTCTGAAGTGCCTTACTGCCCAAACTATTGCAAGTAGTTCTTTTTCTATCGTACTGTAATTCTTTTCTCCTTTGTTAAGCGATTTACTTGCGTAAGCAATTGGTTTATCGTCATAATTGGATAACACAGAACCTAAAGCAAATCCAGATGCATCTGTTCGGAGTATGAATTCTTTTTCAAAATTTGGGAATTGAAGAACATTAGGGCTTATAAGAAATTCTTTCAGTAGATTAAAAGATGTTTCGCAATCTTCAGTGAATTTAAATTCTACGTTCTTCCTCAATAACCGATTTAAGAGTATTGCAAGTGTTGCAAAGTTTGGTATGAATTTTCGGTAATAATTAGCAAATGCTACGAACCTTCTTACTTCATCTGCGTTTCGAGGAATTGGGTAATTTTTCATTACATTCGACTTAGATGGATCCGGTATAATACCCTTATCAGATATTATGTGTCCTAAATATAGAACTTCTTTTCTAAGAAAAGCACATTTTCTTGGATGGATTTTAAGATTCACTTCCCTAAATCTTTCGAAAACTTCCATTAAATTTTTATTATGGTGTTCTAAATTTTTACCGAAAACTATAAGATCGTCAAGATATACGAAACAACGTGAGTAAGTAAGACCTGACATAGTTATAGACATCATTCTTGAAAAAGTGCTGGGTGATATTTTTAAACCCATGGGAAGCCGTTTCATTTGGAAATGTCCGTTATCTGTTGAAAAAGCTGTGCAAGGTCTGCTATTTTCCTTTAATTCCATTTGATAATAACCTTGACTCAAATCTATGCATGAAAAATATGTTGCACCTCCAACCATATCAAATATGTCCGTTATATTAGGTAATGGAAATTTATCATCTTCAATAACCTCATTTACTTTTCTATAGTCAATTACCAATCTGACTTTTTTTATTCCCGTTATGGGGTCTTTTTTCTTGGGTACTACAAGAATGGGTGAGTTCCATGCGGATATTGATGGTTCTATTATATCATTTTGACCATCTTTTCTACTTCTATTTGAATATCTTTTTTCTGGGAATGAGGTAATCTATATGGTTTGGTATATTTTGCAGATGCTCCTTTTTTTAGTGATATTTGGGCCTGACCTATATGTGTGTATGTTAATTTATCGCTTTCTAGGTGAAAAATATCTTGAAATTTCGAACATATAGCTTCGAGTTCATATTTTTCCTCCTCGTTAAGAGTTTCGAAATTTATTTCTTTAAGTAACTGTTGTGTTCGTGAACTTGAAGGTATTATTGTTTGTTCGTATTTAAAAATGTGGTAATTTGATATTGACATGGACTTGGGTTCTATCCATTTAATTCTCACTTCGGATTCTCGGGTATTCAAAATTTTTATTGGAATTTTCCCGTTTTTCACATGAGAGATAGAGCCTGCCATAAAAACTCCTTCACATAGTTCTTGTGAATCGAATATTCTTGTGTCTAAATGTTTGCTATTAAGCCCATATGTGGCTTCAGATCTGGGTGCAATGATAAGTGAAAATAATGTTCTGAATTTAATATAGGCAGAGAAGTTTGGAAAACTTCTGAAGATAATTTAAATACAAAGTGTTCTAGATCTATTACTGCTCCAAAATCTTTAAGAAAATCAGCACCTATAATTCCATCTACAGGTACCGGAAATGAGTCTTCTACCACATGAAAAGTATAGGATGTTTGGAATTTTCCTAGTATAAGAGTATTTATACTAGTTCCTAGCGTTTTTAGATTACCGGAAATACCCTGTATTGTTATTTTATCGTTTTCATTTATTTTTATATTTTCATCCAAAACACCTTGTTTTATTGTGCAAACTGATGCTCCTGTATCTAATAAAAATTTTATATCTGATCTATTGCTAATTTTAAATTTTACATATAGGCCGTTTGCTATGCCCCCTGCACATATAGCTATGTGTTGTATTGGGCTTAGAGATTTCCCCCCGATAGGTCGGCTTCCCCCTCGGTGGGTTGTTCGTTTCCCTCATTCGCGAAATATGTTGTTTCTCTGTTACTCCTCAAAGAGTTATTTCTATTTTCTATTGTGTTGGAAGTACTTTGATAAGTATTCCGTCTATTTTCCCTTGTATTAGATTGGTTATTATTTTGTCTATTTATGTTGCTTGGATTGGTTCTATTATTATATTGATTAGAATTATTATTTTGTGGCGAGTTAAAACGCGGCTGGTTAAATGATCGTTGATAATTATTGTTGTTAAAATTATTTTGTCTGGGAAAATTTTGAGAGTAATTGCCACGAAAGTAATTTTGTCTTGGAAAATTTCTATTCATGTTATTATTATAAATGTTTCTGTAACTATTCTGAAAACTACGGGGTACAAAATTCTGACCTCTTGTTTGGTTTTGCGTATTAGAATAATTAAAATTGTTGGCATATCTTATATTTTCTGTAATTTGGGCCGTACTTGGAGCTAACTCTAACAAATGTGTTATAGCATCTTGCATCTTTGTGTGCCTTGCACTATCCAGAATTATTTTGTACCTATCATTAACCCCTTGTCTTAAAAATGCTAACCCTCTACGTTCATTAGCTGCTGTTAATGTTTCTCTAGCTGTTTCCCCTTGTATGTCTATTTCTAATTCTGTCATTTTCGATATAAGATGTTCTATCTCCGACACGAATTCTCTCATTGGCCGATTTTTTTGGCGTAATCTCTCTAGCTTAGACTGTATACTTTCTATAGTATCCTTGTGTCCGCATTTTGAAATTAGACTTGATTTTAGTTGTTCAAATGTTATAATCTTTGCGGTTCCTAATTCTGTTAGAGCCCTACCTTGAATTTTACATTTTAATGCAAATTTGATGAGCGTAGCCTTTGAAGTTTCATTTAGTGTATCATGATAAAACTCTAAGTTATTTAAAAAATCTCTAATGTTTTCTGCTCTCTTATCATTTTCTGCGCAACTAAGTATATGCAACTTTTGCGCCTGGCTAAAATCGAATTCTGCCATTATAATTATATTTTCTGTTTTTTTTCCTGTTTTGGTTCTTCTTCTTCTGATTCTGATTCCGAATTAATTTCTTTTATATTATTTTTAACTATTTCCTCTACCAATTTTTTATATTCTTTTGCTTTAGTCGTCAATTCAGATAAATATTTATGTTCTTCGCTATTTAAATCTTTTTGGTTGATACTTGTGAAAACTTCAATAAAACTATTCCAAAGTTCTAAAATCTCTCTTAGTTTTAAGTTTGCTCCCTTTGTTTTTCGTTTACGGGTGGGAGATTTTTTTAAACTTTTATAGCAATTTCTTAAACTTCCCAAAGATTCTTCTAATTTTTCGAAGTCCATATAAACAAATGTAATAGAGTAATAATATAAAAATATATATATAATTTCTAATATCAAAACATTTTTTTTTTTTTTTTTTTTTTATTAGTTTTTAATTTTTTTTTTTTTTTTTAAACAGAAATTCTTCTTCTTATATTATTATTTTTTATTATTTGTTTTTTGATTTTGTTTTCAAATTTTTTCTTTATAATATTTATAATATATTTTGCTATAATTAAAATTAAAACTATTATAATTACCATAGTAAAGTCGATACCATAGTGTAACTCTCCTTTGCTGTTATTCTGCTGGTCGTTGTTGTTGATGATGACCTCTTCTTGTTTTGATTGGGTTTTACCCATTATTTTAAACTTTTCAGCGCGTCTTTAGCTGTTTGCAAGGTTTCCTCGAACAATTTGTCGAATTTTTTCTTTTCTTTCTTTTTATTTTTTTCGATCTTTCTTTGTTCTTTCTTCTTCAGACGGAGTTGAGTAAGAACCTATTTCTTATTTCCGTCGATTGACCTGGTATGTTGGCCAATCTATTAAGCTCCAATAATTCTTCTCTACGCTTGATCTGGAGACCCCCTCTAGGTTTTGTCTTCTTTGCTTCTTTTTGGATTTGCAAGGTTCTTGTTTCTGTTCTTCTGGCCGTCCGCCGTTTGTATTCTTCGATGGTGATTGGTTTAGGACCAACGTTCTTATCCTCCACAGATGTTTGTCGCAGGAGTTCGTTCGCTTTTTTTATATAGGCGGCTGCCAACGCCAGCTGGTCAGTTGACATCAAAAATTATTTATGTGAGGAGAAGTAGAGATGTTTGGTTCCAATTCAGTAATTTACTGAACTGGCAAGATCGCCATGTAAAGTGTGAAGGGTGTTATGATGGCAAGATCGCCATGTAAAGTGTAGTAAAATTAGTTGATGCTTTTGAGAGGTCTGGGATACAAAAAGAACAAATCGCTTGGCAATGAATGCCTCAGCTCGGACCTCTGGCTAATGCACTCGAGGTTTTATTCAGTTGTATTTTTAAAAAGTATTTTTCAAATTCTTCTTAGCTCGCAAGCTGCACAAAAGAATAAAAAAAAAGATCTTTTTGGTTTGGTGTTCTGTGAGAGAAGACAACTTTATTAAAAAATGCTATGGCTACTTATACATAATTTTTAATGTTATCGAAATCAAATCCATACTTCGATTATTGGCCCACTTACAATCGATATCCACAAGTCAGCATAATTATAAGGCTAAGGGTAAATAACCAGCTATCTTAAGTGACATAATTCACTGGGCATAATGCTTAGTTGAAATATTATGGTGCCCAAGCCGATGACCGCTGAGCAACCCATTAATGTTCTATGTGTATGCACTTTGTTTACTTGCGCGCGCCGTTCATGCCATCAGGGTAATATGATACTTATGGTTTTTTGTTATTCATTGACTACGACTACGAGTCGGATATATGTGTATCTTTTTATTACCCAGAAGTGGAAGGCAAATCAATGAATCGTATTTTGATTGTTATGTAGGTATCTGGTGCTTAAGGCAATGCATATGCTGGGAAGTAAGTGTCAAGTATCGAAGTATGGTTTGATATAAAACAATTAATTAAGTGGTCGCTGGTGTGCTCCCTTCACACTATTCTGTTTTGATAAAATGCATTAATGAAACAGTTCCTAAAAAAAGACCTATTCCCTCTAATTTTTTTTTTTTTTTTTTTTTTTTTTATAATCTACACGCGCTCAAGGGATTATGAATACCCTTTAAATGTTTCAACACAGCGCGGGCGTGGGGGTGAGGTTAAGGAAGAGAAAGAATGATAGGAAAGATGTGTGGCGCGATATTCGGAGACTGTATGTGGTTGTTGTCTCAGATTTTATCTCCAGGGATGGCGGCTTAACTAATGCGGAGAAATTTCCGTGTCTTATTTATCGATGTCCCTTATAATTCGCATTAATTTTTTTATTCTTTGTCATATTTTATCGGTATACTAGTTTTACTCAATCACATGTTGTTAGTTCTATGCCTAAACAGCATGTAATGAGTAAACCAACAACTCATTGTATGACATTTTATTTTTAGAATTGGTTTTTAATGGAAAAATAAGACGACATAGACTACGGCAGGGATCGAATCTGTGACCATGAGGTTGACAGGCGAACACACAACTATCGCGCCACGGCCACCCCCAGGGTTATTTTTGGGTTTGGGGGACAATAAATATCTTGGGGTAAAAAATGGGGACAGTCCCTCCAAAAGGGGGATGAATGGTAACCATACCTCTAATTCTTCTTGTCATCCTTGGTTTACAAAAGAACTGAAATGTCTCCGAAATAAAAGAAATAAGGCTTGGAAAAATTACATTAGATTCATGACGGTAGAAAATCAAGTAGTTTACATTTCTCTTTCTGAAGAATTCAAAAAACTCTCTTTCGAACTCTATAACAAATATCTGGAAACCATGGGGCGGTCTTTGAAGTTAGACCCGAAAAATTTCTGGAAATTTATAAATTCTAAAAGGATATTTGACGGGTATTCAGTCAATCGAATTTATAATGACGTAATCTTGAGTTCAACTTCTGAAATCTGTGAGGGATTTGCAAGTAATTTCAGCCAATCCTTCCTTGATTCTCCTGTTGTTTTTGACGAAAACTATTTTCGTATTTTAAGAAATTGTCCTCAAGCGTGTAATAAATGCCCCCTTCTCTTTCGTATAGTCGTTTGGTAATCTTTCTGTATGGAAGTATTCGTGTCTTTTAGTTGTTTTGTATATTTTAAGATTTTTTAAAGGTTTTCCTTGGTGTTTGATCTTACTATAAAATTTTTAAACTTGGGATTCCAAGATTTAACTTCTTTTATTTCTTCAATGTTGTTGTTGTTTTTGTCATTTGACAGCTGAGAACAGTCTTCAGCAACCTGTGGTAGAACATCTTCTACATAATCTTTAGTTGCAAGATGCTCCATCTTTTGATCGAGCAATACTTTCAGATCGCCAACAGTCATGTTTGCTACAAGATCAGCTTCTTTTCTACCTCTTTTGGCTGCCAATCCGCCTTCTTCCGGCGATAGCTGTGAGTGCGAGCGCCAATTCATCGCTTTTTCTTATATTTGTCGGTAAAACCGTATGAACGAAGGGATTTTTAGTTAAAG
The DNA here is from genome assembly GCA_910595825.1 of Philhelius pedissequus. Taxonomy (NCBI): domain Eukaryota; kingdom Metazoa; phylum Arthropoda; class Insecta; order Diptera; family Syrphidae; genus Philhelius; species Philhelius pedissequus. The sequence continues at coordinate 167,768,608 of OU343160.1, forward strand.
AAAAGATGTATAGAACTTTAATATAAACTTGCCTTTCATATACAAAAATGAAGCTTCTATTTGTCGTTAATTGCTTCGTATAATTTTTTGCTGTTTAGTTGCGTTTTAAATGACAAAATTAATTTTTTATGTATAGAGTTAAAATTATTCACTTATTTACACTTTCGAACCATATGACGAAACCTATTTCGAAGCTTCCACAAGTTCATCCCAACAGGAGCTCCAAATGTTGGATAATATTATCTCTACAAATTTACATCAAGTTGGCTCCATACAAAATTTTAGAAATAGACAACTTGACCTCGTTTTCTCATCTGACGTCATTAGTACAGTAGTGGTAGAATCTACCTCTGCTTTATCTAACATAGATCGTTATCACGCGCATCTTGACATTTTTCTTGACTTGAGTGGTCACTTACTAGAAAAAAGTAATCCTCATGACTGCTCCCATTATTTTGACTTTCGCAAAGGTGATTTTCAACAGCTCTTGGATAGTTTAATAAAGTCCGGTATAGAACATTTACCGATTTCTAATGATCTTGAGTCAACTATCTCAAGCTTCTATTCTGTTTTGATAAAATGCATTAATGAAACAGTTCCTAAAAAAGACCTATTCCCTCTAATTAGGGTTATTAGATTGAAATTGTGGAAAAGGGGGACATGGCGAGTTTTCTAGGGCCAAACGTTCAAAAAGGGAGACAAATCATATTTTTGAAAAATACAAAACCCAAACAAAAAAACGGAAGCAAAAATGTTAACTAAAATTATAACTAATCAACTATAGTAAATCAATGGAAACAAAACAACAAAAAATAAACTAGTTTTTCATTAAAAAAATAATTCAAGGAAGACAAGCAAACCATTCATAACTATAGCTATAAATTAAATCTTTTCATTCTCGGATAAGGCAGAACTTGAACTTGATTGCCCTAATCTATTCTATTCTTTCTGAACTTGACTTTACCTTGTCTGAGGTTTTATTTGTTTTTCGTGCTTTTTTAAGTCATATTGCCCGCCGTTAGAAATGTTTAAATCTTTATTTATGTTTATTGATTGCCGTCTGCACTTTTGGCCACCTAATTATATTTTTCTTCTCACATCTGGTAAAAACCTTTGGTTTTTTGTTTTTGTCTGCTTCTTTTTTTGTCAATCAACTGAAGGGAAGTTAGCAACGTTTCTTGAATGAAGTAAATTGTTATATCCAGTTATGAAAATTGTAGTTGTTATGATGGAAGTATTCACAGCTTTAATTTGGAAACCTACGATTTTTTTAAAATAGGAAAGAGTAGGTAGTATACAAATATTGCTTTTAGGTGCAAACAAAAATTAAATATGTGTAAAAAAGAGGGACATTTGTGTCCCCTTTGTTATTTTTGGGTTTGGGGGACAATAAATATCTTGGGGTAAAAAAGGGGGACAGTCCCTCCAAAAGAGAGATGAATGGTAACTATACCTCTAATTCTTCTTGTCATCCTTGGTTCACAAAAGAGCTGAAATGTCTTCGAAAAAAAAGAAATAAGGCTTGGAAAAATTACAATAGATTCATGACGGTAGAAAATCAAGTAGTTTACATTTCTCTTTCTGAAGAATTCAAAAAAACTCTCTTTCGAACTCTATAACAAATATCTGGAAACCATGGGGCGGTCTTTGAAGTTAGACCTGAAAAATTTCTGGAAATTTATAAATTCTAAAAGGATATGTGACGGGTATTCAGTCAATCGAATTTATAGTGACGTAATCTTGAGTTCAAATTCTGAAATCTGTGAGGGATTTGCAAGTAATTTCAGCCAATCCTTCGTTGATTCTCTTGTTGTTGTTGACGAAAACTATTTTCGTATTTTAAGAAATTGTTCTCAATCATCATTCAACAATATTACAATAGAGCATGACAAAATGTTGAGCTTTTTGTCATTTTTAAAAAAGGATTATTCTGTTGGGCCTGATCTAATACCACCTGCTTTATTAAAAATTTGCAGGTCTATTTAAGCTCTTCCTCTGCGTAATATTTTTGAACTATCTTTGAAATTAGGTAAATTTCCTTCAGTTTGGAAGAATGCATTTATAACCCCAGTATTTTAAAAGGGAGATAAAACTAATATTATCAACTATAGACCAGTTTCTAAGCTTTCTTGTATTCCGAAGTTGTTGGAACAAGTTGTATGCGATAGTTTGACATTTATATGTAAAAATATTATCTGCAACCAACAACATGGTCTTATGCAGAAACGTTCTACGGTTACTAATCTACTTTTCTTTTTGAATAAATGTTTAATCTCCCTAGAAAGTGGTCAAGAAGTTGATTGTGTATACACAGAAAGCTTTTGGCCAATTGTCTGTGTTTCACTGGCTTAATAGACGGCGAAGCGAACCTTCAGAAATCCTTAGAGCTATTTATTTGAAAGAAAATCCTGTATTTGGCGATATGAGCACCAATTAATTTGAAATCTCGAAATCTTCCTGCTGAAATCTCGGATTTAGATTTGGTGCGTACATAGTTTTAGACGCAAATCAAGTTTAAATAGAAAAATATGTCAATTTTGAGTAATTGGTTTTTCGTATCGTGCGATACATCGATTTATCCCCCTCGCCCACAAACACTGAACTCGATGGGCTTTATGTCATGGCCAGACTTCGAGATCAAAAACTTTTCGACAATGTTCGTTTGTACCTTGCCTACCTACATGACAAATCTGAATCTGTTTGAAGGACTCCAGACTGAACCCGCAGCCATGAAAACGATTTACACGCGTTTTCATGAAAACTATAACATTTCTCTGACAACAGTTAACAAAAACTTAAAAACTTACGCCTCTCACATCAGCTCCAAACGTACGTCGTACCTTAAAAGTGCGCGCACCAATTTTAAAAACTACTTTCGGCACTAACTCGAACCCAGCCATACACGTCACTCCTAATGTCACATCTAACACAATGCCTTGCCCCCTCCCACCTGATCAAATTCTCCCTCTTACCTTCTACTATCAAGTCGTTCGAGGTCAAACACTCATACTGCTTTGCAACAATCCTATGCTCTACCTTTGGATATCTACGCGCTGATGGAAATAAATCAGGTCTTTATTATAAATAACCAACAACTGTTTCCTTATTCTTTTAACCTTTATCGCGACAATGAACTTAACGGACCTCCTGATGAATGCCCATGTCGAGGTGTCCTACTAAAACTGACAGGTGGTTGCCGTGTAGCGATATATGTGTGCTCGCCTGTCAACCTCGTGGTCGCAAGTTCGATTCCCGCTGTTGTCTATGTCATCTTGTTTTCCATTAAAAACTAATTCTAAAATTGTCATAAAATGAGTTTTTGGTTTGCTCATCCATGCTGTTTAGTCATAACACTAACAGCATGTGATATACCCATACAATATGGCAACGTAATAAATAAAATAATGCGAATTAAGAGACATAAATAAATAGAACGCGGTAAAATTCTCCGCATTAGTACAGCCGCCATCCCTGGACATAAATTTGAGACAACAACCAGCTCTAGTCTCAGAACATCGCGCCACACATCTTTACCATCCTTCTATCTCTTCTCTTTCACGCCCGCCCTGTGTTAAAAAGCATATAAAGGGTAACATTATAATCCCTTAAGCGCGTGTAAATTTAAAAAAAACACACACACTAGACTCATCCCTCATTGCAGTCTCTTCTCCCCTTAATCTCGATTATGTCTCAATTAAGATAAGACTACCCAGGAAATCGCTTTATGTGATATGTTACTATATTTTGCCGTCGCAGCCTATTGAATCTAAAAATCTCGCCATTGAAATGGTTTCCCACATAATAGCTTTATGTGACCCCAACGATGATATCCTTCTTTTCGGCGACTTTAACCTTCCTCATTTTGAATGGACTTCATCTTAAGGTCAATCTTATCATATTCCTTTAAATCCATTTCTGCAAAAGAACGCCTATTTATAGATCGCCTAGCAGATTCAAGCCTCTGTCAATTTAGTAGTATTCCAAGCTATTTGGAGAGGCAACTAAATCTTATTTTTACAATTGATCCCATTATCTCTTCAGTACCACTCTTACACATATCCCTATCTACTATCGACAACTATCACCCACCCCTAATTCTCTTATTCTATCATGAATCTCCACTACCAACTAATTTACCTACAAATCAGTACTCTATGGAAATAATCATAAAGCAAATTTCCGTCATATTAATGAATATCTCAACAGAGTTTCCTTTAATTTCGATAACCTTATCGTGAAAGATGCCACAGAAAAATTTTACAGAGAAATATTTTATTCTATTTCTCTCCATGTACCCTATCGTCTGAATACCTTCCTGGCCCTGATGGCCTCCCCGCAATATTACTGAAAAAATGTTCTTAAGCCATCTCTTTCCGCTCTCCAAAATGTTCAGTCTATCATTATCTCACGGAGAATTTCCTCAGGTATGGAAAACCTCTTTCATAACCCCAATATACAAAAAAGCACTAAGAGCGATATTAAAAACTATCGTCACATTGCCAAACTTTCACATATCCCTAAAATATTTGAAAGTATTTTGTACGCAATTTTAAGTTTCCGGTCTAAGTCGGTCATTTCCCCTAAACAACACGGCTTTCTCAAATGTAGGCTATAATAAATAATCTAGTTGAATTTGTGGCATATACAGTCTCAGCTCTAGAAAGCGGAATTGAAGTAGATGTTATATCTACTGACTTTAGTAAGGCTTTTGACAAAATTTCACATCGACTAATACTTTTCAAATTGTCCACCCTCGGTTTTGAACCTATTTTCTTAAAATGGGTTTCTTCTTATCTGGAAAACCGGTATTACAGTATTCGTTTCAGATCTCCTTTCTCCAAATCATTCTTAGCTATCTCTGCGGTCCCCCAAGGAAGTCACTTTGGCCCTCTCCTTTTTATTCTTTCAATTAACGATATTGAATTTGTCATTATACATTCCCATATCTCATTATACGCTGACGATACCAAGTTTTTCAAAACAATTTCTTCCTCACACGACTCTTCCCTTACTCAACAAGATCTCGACATTTTCATATTCTTAAGTTAAGTTAAATTATGAAGCTTGTATTATGCCAAATAAATGGGGGTATTGCACCCACCAAAATTAAATTAAATTAAACTAAATTTAATTAAATTGAATTAAATTAAATTAAATTAAATTAAATTAAATTAAATTAAATTAAATTAAATTAAATTAAATTAAATTAAATTAAATTTAAATTAAATTTAAATTAAATTAAATTAAATTAAATTAAATTAAATTAAATTAAATTAAATTAAATTAAATTAAATTAAATTAAATTAAATTAAATTAAATTAAATTAAATTAAATTAAATTAAATTAAATTAAATTAAATTAAATTAAATTAAATTAAATTAAATTAAATTAAATTAAATTAAATTAAATTAAATTAAATTAAATTAAATTAAATTAAATTAAATTAAATTAAATTAAATTAAATTAAATTAAATTAAATTAAATTAAATTAAATTAAATTAAATTAAATTAAATTAAATTAATTAAATTAAATTAAATTAAATTAAATTAAATTAAATTAAATTAAATTAAATTAAATTAAATTAAATTAAATTAAATTAAATTAAATTAAATTAAATTAAATTAAATTAAATTAAATTAAATTAAATTAAATTAAATTAAATTAAATTAAATTAAATTAAATTAAATTAAATTAAATTAAATTAAATTAAATTAAATTTAATTAAATTAAATTAAATTAAATTAAATTAAATTAAATTAAATTAAATTAAATTAAATTAAATTAAATTAAATTAAATTAAATTAAATTAAATTAAATTAAATTAAATTAAATTAAATTAAATTAAATTAAATTAAATTAAATTAAATTAAATTAAATTAAATTAAATTAAATTAAATTAAATTAAATTAAATTAAATTAAATTAAATTAAATTAAATTAAATTAAATTAAATTAAATTAAATTAAATTAAATTAAATTAAATTAAATTAAATTAAATTAAATTAAATTAAATTAAATTAAATTAAATTAAATTAAATTAAATTAAATTAAATTAAATTAAATTAAATTAAATTAAATTAAATTAAATTAAATTAAATTAAATTAAATTAAATTAAATTAAATTAAATTAAATTAAATTAAATTAAATTAAATTAAATTAAATTAAATTAAATTAAATTAAATTAAATTAAATTAAATTAAATTAAATTAAATTAAATTAAATTAAATTAAATTAAATTAAATTAAATTAAATTAAATTAAATTAAATTAAATTAAATTAAATTAAATTAAATTAAATTAAATTAAATTAAATTAAATTAAATTAAATTAAATTAAATTAAATTAAATTAAATTAAATTAAATTAAATTAAATTAAATTAAATTAAATTAAATTAAATTAAATTAAATTAAATTAAATTAAATTAAATTAAATTAAATTAAATTAAATTAAATTAAATTAAATTAAATTAAATTAAATTAAATTAAATTAAATTAAATTAAATTAAATTAAATTAAATTAAATTAAATTAAATTAAATTAAATTAAATTAAATTAAATTAAATTAAATTAAATTAAATTAAATTAAATTAAATTAAATTAAATTAAATTAAATTAAATTAAATTAAATTAAATTAAATTAAATTAAATTAAATTAAATTAAATTAAATTAAATTAAATTAAATTAAATTAAATTAAATTCAATTAAATTAAATTAAATTCAATTAAATTAAATTAAACTAAATTAAATTTAATTTAAATTAAATTAAAATTTAAATTAAATTAAATTTAAATTTAAATTTAAATTTAAATTTAAATTTAAATTTAAATTTAAATTTAAATTAAATTAAATTTAAATTTAAATTTAAATTTAAATTTAAATTTAAATTAAATTAAATTAAATTTTAATTAAAATAAATTAAATTTAAATTAAATTAAATTAAATTAAATTAAATTAAATTAAATTAAATTAAATTAAATTAAATTAAATTAAATTAAATTAAATTAAATTTTAATTAAAATAAATTAAATTTAAATTAAATTAAATTAAATTAAATTAAATTAAATTAAATTAAATTTAAATTAAATTAAAATAAATTAAATTAAATTAAATTAAATTAAATTAAATTAAATTGAATTAAATTAAATTAAATTAAATTGAATTAAATTAAATTAAATTAAATTAAATTAAATTAAATTAAATTAAATTAAATTAAATTAAATTAAATTAAATTAAATTAAATTAAATTAAATTAAATTAAATTAAATTAAATTAAATTAAATTAAATTAAATTAAATTAAATTAAATTAAATTAAATTAAATTAAATTAAATTAAATTAAATTAAATTAAATTAAATTAAATTAAATTAAATTAAATTAAATTAAATTAAATTAAATTAAATTAAATTAAATTAAATTAAATTAAATTAAATTAAATTAAATTAAATTAAATTAAATTAAATTAAATTAAATTAAATTAAATTAAATTAAATTAAATTAAATTAAATTAAATTAAATTAAATTAAATTAAATTAAATTAAATTAAATTAAATTAAATTAAATTAAATTAAATTAAATTAAATTAAATTAAATTAAATTAAATTAAATTAAATTAAATTAAATTAAATTAAATTAAATTAAATTAAATTAAATTAAATTAAATTAAATTAAATTAAATTAAATTAAATTAAATTAAATTAAATTAAATTAAATTAAATTAAATTAAATTAAATTAAATTAAATTAAATTAAATTAAATTAAATTAAATTAAATTAAATTAAATTAAATTAAATTAAATTAAATTAAATTAAATTAAATTAAATTAAATTAAATTAAATTAAATTAAATTAAATTAAATTAAATTAAATTAAATTAAATTAAATTAAATTAAATTAAATTAAATTAAATTAAATTAAATTAAATTAAATTAAATTAAATTAAATTAAATTAAATTAAATTAAATTAAATTAAATTAAATTAAATTAAATTAAATTAAATTAAATTAAATTAAATTAAATTAAATTAAATTAAATTAAATTAAATTAAATTAAATTAAATTAAATTAAATTAAATTAAATTAAACTAAATTGAACTACATTAAATTAAATTAAATTAAATTATATTAAATTAAATTAAATTAAATTAAATTAAATTAAATTAAGGCCATCAGGGCCAGGAAGGTATTCATTCTTAAGTTGATTCGATTTATTTTCGATGGTATTAGGGTCGACGGTAAGAGGAAGAAAAGGTCCTAGTGAGAAATTTTGCAAATAATCGAAATAACCTGAATCAGGTACAAAGGAATCGTCGGTGAAAGATTGCTTGAAAAATATGGCAAAAAAGTTGGCAATATCTTGCGGATTATTTGAACTTTCTGTTTTGAAATAAAGAGAGGATGGGTAACCATCCGATTTTCTTTTGCTATTGACGAACTGAAAGAACGACTTAGGATCATTTATAATGTTGGTTTGTGTTTCAAATAAATAGCGTTGGTAAAGTGTGTTATATAGCTCAGAAAAGTGAAGATAGTAACCCAAATAGTTAGAATAGTCAGTGGGCGATCGGATACGAACGAAACTTGCTCACAACTTGTTTCTCTTGCTACGCAAAGTGCGAAGCATGCGGCTAGGCAGACGATGTTTTATTTCGACTATAGGGCACATGGAGAGAAATAGAATAAAATATTTTTCTGTAAAATTTTTCTGTGGCATCTTTCACGATAAGGTTATCGAAATTAAAGGAAACTCTGTTGAGATATTCATTAATATGACGGAAATTTGCTTTATGAAAATCATAAGAGTACTGATTTGTAGGTAAATTAGTTGGTAAGGGAGATTCATGATAGAATAAGCGAATTAGGGGTGGGTGATAGTTGTCGATAATAGATAGGGATATGGGTAAGGGTGATACTGAAGAGTTAATGTGATCGGTTGTAAAACTAAGATCTAGTTGCCTCTCCATATAGTTTGGAATACTTCTAAATTGACAGAGGCTTGAATAGGCGATCTATAAATAGGCTTTCCTTTGCAGAAGTGGGATTTGAAGGAATATAATAAGATTGATCTTAAGATGAAGTCCATTTAAGATGGGAAAAGTTAAAGTCGCCGAAAAGAAGGATATCATCGTTGGGGTCACATAAACCTATTATGTGGTCAACCATTTCAATGACGAGCTTATAAGATTCAATAGGCTGCGACGGCAAAATATAGCAACATATCACATAAAACGATTTGCTGGGTAGTCTTATCTTAATTGAGACATAGTCGAGATTAAGGGAAGAAGAGACTGCACTGAGGGATGAGTCTAGTGTGTGTGCTTTTTTATAATTTACACGCGCTTAAGGGATTATAATGTTACCTTTAATATGCTTTTTAACACAGGGCGGGAGTGAGAGAGAAGAGATAGAAGGATGGGAAAGATGTGTGGCGCGATATTGTGAGACAAGAGCTGGTTGTTGTTTCAAATTTATCTCCAGGGATGGCGGCTGTACTAATGCGGAGAATTTTACCGTGTTCTATTTATTTATGTCTCTTAATTCGCATTATTTTATTTATTACGTTGCCATATTGTATGGGTATACAGTTACTCAATCACATGCTGTTAGTGTTATGCCTAAACAGCATGGATGAGCAAACCAGCAACTCATTTTATGACAATTTTAGAATTAGTTTTTAACGGAAAAGAAGACGACATAGACAATGGCGGGAATCGAACCTGCGACCACGATGTTGACAGACGACCACACATATATCGCGCCACGGCAACCACCTGTCAGTTTTTGATATTTAGTAGGACACCTCGACATGGGCATTAATCAGGAGGTCCGTTAAGTTCATCGTCGCGATAAAGGTTAAAAGAATAAGGAAACAGTTCTTGGTTATTTATAATAAAGACCTGATTTATTTCCGTCAGCGCGTAGATATCAAAGGGTAGAGCATAGGATTTTTGCAAAGCAGTATGAGTGTTTGACCTCGAATGATTTGATCGTAGAAGGTAAGAGGGAGAATTTGATCAACTGGGAGGGGGCGAGGAATTGTGTTAGATGTGACATTAGGAGTGACGTGAATGGCTGGGTTCGAGTTAGGGGCGAAAGTAGTTTTTAAAATTGGTGCGCGCACTTTAAAGGTACACGTACGTTTGGAGCTAATGTGAAAGGCGGAAGTTTTTAAGTTTTTGTTAACTGTTGTCAGAGAAATGTTATAGTTTTCATGAAAACGCGTGTAAATCGTTTTCAGGGCTACGGGTTCAGTCTGGAGTCCTTCAAACAGATTCAGATTTGTCATGTAGGTAGGCAAGGTACAAACGAACATTGTCGAAAAGTTTTTGATCTCGAAGTCTGGCCATGACATAAAGCCCATCGAGTTCAGTGTTTGTGGGCGAGGGGGATAAATCGATGTATCGCAAGATACGAAAAACCAATTACTCAAAATTGACCTATTTTTCTCTTGAAACTTGATTTGCTTCTAACACTATGTTCGCACCAATCTAAATCCGAGATTTCAGCTTTAAGATTTCGAGATTTCAAATTAATTTGTGTTCATATCGCACAAACAACAACCATTTTTGTTTATCTAATTCATCAACCCAAACCACGTTGTCAAATAAAAATTCATGCTCTCTGTTTTTATATCCTTATCGTTAGAGTGAATGATCCTAAAATATACTTATTAAAGAAAATTATTTATTTTATTTTAAATTTATATTTATGAAATTAGTTTTGGTTTATAGATATATACTTAAACAATACGGTCTCAAAGTTACGTGTGTCCACTATTCTCCTGATGCTCTCTGGTAGGGAGTTAAACAATCTAATGGCATGGATGAAAAAATGCATTTCAGTTATACGGCATTTAAATCGAGGTTGAATTAATGATATAGAACGTGGTGTTCTTGCAAAACACAAGAGGTTGCATAAATATAATGGCTTTTTCGTGGTTATAAGCTTGTAAAGAGAAATAAGTGTTCTGTAATTAATATATGTGTGGATTATTGTGCATCCTAATATTGTTCTAGAAAATCTACTAACATGATCACGCCTCTTAAGATTATACACGCATCTTATAATATTGTTATAAGCAGTTTATAATTTACGCTTAGTTTCAGTTCTTTGATAGAAAAAATCTCGCAAACGTAAGTTATTATAGGAATTATTAGTGCTTTTACCAGCAATAATTTAGTATCAAGAGGTGTAAAATGTTGCGCAAATGAAATATTCTTACGAACTCCATATATTTTACCTATAATTTGTTGAATGTGGTCATTCCATCTTAGACTTCTGTTGATATGCATACGTAAATTTTTAACTTTTTCAACATAGTTGATCTGACTATTACCAAGAACAATTGGAGGGAAATAGTTTAGGTCAAGTTCGTTTTTGTAGATAACAAGGCAACTTGATTTAGAAGGATTTATTTTAGGCTCATTTTTTTCAGACCACTTGTTAACACTCTTTCTTATGCAAAATGTAAAAGAGCTCAAGTCGACTTAAGCCAACAATGATTTTTTAAATATTTAAATAGAATGAAAAATTAGCTACATTTCTGTGTCTTCAGATAGTTCCTATTCCATTTAGAAGTCACTTTCCAGAATTGTTAAAACGGCTTAATTACAGCATATTTAAAAATTTGCATTTGGTAAAGCGTCTTAAGCACAGGGTCTTTTTTTCTTCTAATTTTGTTCTGGCTTATGTGTAACTAAGCCGTTTTACAAAAATCTAAAATTTCAGTTTTTCATTTTATTTCAGTTTAAGAAAAATAATTTTAAGTACAATTAAGTCACTTTTCCAAAACAAAATTTAGTTTGAAGTAAAATATTATGTAGACTTAGGCCCATTTATGTTTTTAATTTAATTGACATAAGACTTTTTACCAAAATGGAATCTGTCATTTTGTTTGAGCTATATGAACATAAGCCACTTGTCCAAACAAAAAAAAATAAAAAAAATTTCCTAACATTTTTTTAAATAAACGCTGTTTTTAATTCAAATGAGCCGTTTTAATCCGATCAAAGTATACGGGATTTAAAAAAAAACGAAAAGTTAAGTAAGCCATTGCAGTTTGAGTTGTGAAAGCGGTCGTTTGATAGAAGTGAAATAATTTTATATTTAAATAAATCGTTGTATGTGTATTTAAACGAAAGTGGTTTGTGAATCATATAATATTATTAACAAATGTATTAACGATAGTCAGAAAAAGAAATACATACTCTTGAAACAAAAAAAGTTTTTTACCAAAAATAAAAAAAAATCATTTACAATAATTGTGTTCAATTAACTAGCATAAGCAAAACGTTTTTTTTTAACAATCAAAATAGAGCAATGCAAATCATTCTTTTAGGACGTTTGAAAAGCGCTATAAGAATAAGACTACGAATCCTGAACCTAAAGAATGAATTAACTCCGTTATGTTGGCACGTCTTTGTAGTTTGTTGAGTATCAATAAAACTATGTGATTGATGTTGTTATTTTTAATTTTCACTTTATTTCACATAACTAATACATACAAATTATTCAGGCAGTGATGGCAAACACTAAGTTAAGGATTTTACTGCGAAAAATTATTAATAAAAAATTTTTTCAGAAAATGAACCAAATACTGTGACTATTAAATTTTACACCAACATCACTCTTTTTTCGGAACAGTTCTTAAATTTATAAATCATAAAAAACAATTTGGCACGAATAGAGATTCAATTATTACACAGCATCTAAGAAAATAAATTATAAGGCTGTTCATGACAACTTTAATGTCAGCTTATCATTTTACACTTGATTGAATGGAATACCCTTATTACTGATATCAATATTGAACCCTTAAAAAACTAAATGTTTTAAAAATAAAGAGCAGATAATTCACGTTAGATAAAATTATTTTTATCGATTTAAAGTATTTTATGAGTTTGTGTTCCATGAACAAAATTTAGCTGTCCATAAGTTGAAATCGGCTTAGATCAAAGTTGGCCTTGGGAAAGCGTACGAAGTTCAACTCGTCCTAAGGAGTTTGATGGTAAAATGTTGTTATACACATATATTATTATCTTGTGAATGAATTTAAGTTACTTTTCGCATTATTAAATATAGAAAATGGGATATTTGTCCCAGTTGTGGCTAATGAAGCAGCTACAACCAGTGTCCATGACCTGACATTTGCCACTGATACGATGACAGATGAATAAGTAGACGAAGATGATGATAGCGTTAAAGATCCAGGTTTTCTTTTGCAACAAAAATCACCACAAACTTTCTTTTCTGAATCAGACATTGAAGAAATGGCCTTTAGGGTCATATCCCAGAAAGTAATAAATAAGCCCTGAGAATGTATCAATATCAACAAAAGAATCGCGAAAGGAAAGACGTCAAGAACGAAATGTAGGCCAGGTCTGCTTAACTAGTACTGGAAAAAACGTGTCTGCAAAAGGATAACGCCGGATTCAAACGACTGCCAAATTGGCAGTATTAGTGTCAAAATCTTCGTATTATTTTGCTTGTCGTATAAATGGTCGAAATTGTGGCAGTGTATAAAACTGCCAGCCAGAATTTTCGTTAAGTTTTGGCATTATACTGACATCGTGTAAATTCAGTACTGACAACAATTTTCAAATATTGACAATTTGCAATAAAGAATGAGCTTGCTCAGTATTTTTATCTGTCATTATTTAAGCTTCGTGTAAGCGAATGTCGATAATTAAGTTAATGACAGCAGTATTTCGGCAGTAAATACTGCCAACTTGGCACTCGTGTAAATCCGGCATAAGACTGTTGACAGATTCAATTAGGAAATGTATGCAGAAAATTAAAAAAACATTATTTTTAAACAGTATTGGGCAACTATAACCTTAAGTTGGCGTTCGTGTCTTTTTTTTAACGGGTGCGCGAAGGGGGTTTGACTACCCTTAAACTGAACAAGCACAGTGCGAGCGTTAGGAAAGTAGGGAAGGATGTAAGAGGAGATAACGATGCACATTGGTTATGAATTTCTGAATATCCAAATGGGAAGGGAAAATAGAGCCCGGTAAAGTATTCCACATTCGCGTTGTTCGGCTAAAGAAAGATTCTCTGTACTTCACAGTACGACCGAAGATGGGCTCAAGGGTAAACTGTTGAGCATTCCTAGAAGCGCGAGTATTACGGTTGAAAAGTTTAAGGGGAGGAATGCAACAGGCTATTTCGGTCGAACATTGTTTATAAGAATAGCGATAAAATAGTGAGAGACATATAACATTTCGACGATATTCTAGAGATGTATATGTTTCTACTATAGTTCTATCGCCAATCATTCTTAGAGCTCTATTTTGAATTCTATCCAAAAGATTCAAATGAGTTTTGGGAGCTCCTGCCTAAATGTGCGAGTAATACTCTAGCTTTGCATGAATGAAGGCCTTATAGATTACAGCCAGATCAGACGGGGAGACATCAAATATGGGTTCATTCCACAAGAGGTGGTCTGCCATGCACATGCCAAGGACTGAAAGCTGATCGGTTTCTTCAATACAAGTGCCGCTCATGGGTAGCGGCAAGGGGGTGGGTTCTGCTTTAATGACAGAAGACAGCACTTAGTTTTTGAAGCAATAAATTCTATGCGGTTTTTATTCCCCATTGGAAAATGCTGTCAAGATCAGAATTTAATGAGCTTATCATACGCTGCCGTTCCAGTTGCACATCCGAAAAACAAGGAGTTGCATCTGAAAACGAATATGAAAAGCTGAGAGTACTATCGTCAGAAAAAAAATGAAGTTGATTAGAAGTTCAGGATAAGAGATCATTAATAAAAATGAGAAAGAGGGTAGGAGGCAATACGGAGCCCTGGGGCACACCAGCATTTATTTTGTGGATATCAGACTTGAAACCGTCCAATACAACTTGTACTGAACGGTCCGAAAAGTAATTTCTAATCCAACGAAGAAGAGATTCATCGATAACAAATGCACGCATTTTCGATAAGAGAGCTTGATGCCAAACTCTAACATGTGCTTTTGAAATTCCCAGCGCAATAATCTTACTTTCTCCAAAACTATGTAAAGATTTGTGCCACTGTTCGGTGAGATATACCATTAGATCACCAGTGGACCTATTGCTACGAAAGCCAAGCTGCCGGTCATTAAGAAGCTTTCGTTCTTCAAGATATTTATTGGGCTGATAATTAATCAGCGTTTCCATGACCTTGGAAAGAAGGGACGTAAGTGCAATTGGACGGTATTTAGAGGGTGAAGAAGATGCGCCTTTTTTAGGGACAGGCTGGACAAATGCTGTTTTCCATTCTCTCGGAAAGAGACATGTAGAGTAGGATAGACAGAAAAGCTTACGCAGTGGTTTTGCCAGCGTTGAAGAACACCTTCAGTACGATTGGAGGGATTAGTATCCGGGCAAGCGGATTTGTGTATGTCAAGATCTTTGAAGATTCTAGCAACTGCGAGTGCGAAAGAAGATTTGTCCCATAAAATCGTTTACGCTCTCAAGTACTGGAGGAGTCATAACACTTTCTGACAGCGTCGAATTAACAGCGAACTGCGCTGCAAGCAAATTGGCTTTTTCGTGAGAACTGACAAAAGGGGTGCCATTAAAGACGATCGTTGGAACAGAAGAAGAAGTTGAATTTCGAATATTTTTTTTAAATTACCAAAAATTCTTACTACCTTTGGGACATTGTAAGGTATTTTTTGCCTTAATTTTTGGTCATGCAAAAATTTGGTTCTACGAATGTGAACGTTGCAAGTCCTTCTAGCTTGTTTCCGGTTTTCCTCAGTGGGGTTGGCTTTATAACGGGTGATTTTTTTGCTACTTGGTTTTTGACGTTTATATTTTTGACAGATCACACATGACAAATTCCACGAACATTTGACATTTCGATTCAGTATTGTTTGCCATTTCATCATGAATAGACTTACGCCTGAACAACGTTTGCAAATTATTGAAATTTATTATCAAAGTTCGTGCTCTGTGAAAAATGTGTTTCGCAAGCTACGTCCATTTTATGGTCGTCATAATCGACCCACCGAGCAGGCTATTCAGCTCATTGTGACCAAATTTCGCACCAGTTTCACTTTATTGGACATTAATCCACCAAATCGTATCCGTAGAGTGCGTACCGAAGAGAATATTGCTGATGCATCCGCCAGTGTTGCTGAAGATCGCGATATGTCCATTCGGCGCCGATCGCAGCAATTGTGTTTGTGTTATTCGACCACCTGGCAGATTTTACGCAAAGATCTTGGTTTAAAGCCATACAAAATACAGCTGGTGCAAGAATTGAAGCCAGGCGACCTACCACAACGTAGAATTTTCGATGAATGGGCCTTAGAAAAGTTGGATGAGGATCCGTTTTTTTATCGCAAAATTGTCTTCAGCGACGAGGCTCATTTTTGGCTAAATGGATACGTGAATAAGCAGAATTGCCGTATTTGGAGTGAAGAGCAGCCAGAGGCAATTCAGCAGGCGGCATCATTGCGCCGTACTTCTTCAAGGACGATGAAGGCCGCAGGGTTACGGTCAATGGAGAAAGGTACCGTTCGATGATAACAGATTTTTTTTTGCCGAAAATGCAAGAATTGAACTCGGTCGACATGTGGTTCCAACAGGACGGTGCCACATGTCACACTGCACGCGAAACCATGCATCAATTGAGAGGCGAATTTGGTGAGCAGTTGATCTCACGTTTTGGCGCAGTCAATTGGCCACCAAGATCATGTGATTTGAGCCCGTTAGACTATTTTTTGAGGGGCTATGTTAAGTCTATTGTCTATGGGGACAAGCCAAACACGATTGCTGCCTTGGAAGCCAACATTGAACGCGTCATTGGTGAGATTCAGGCCGAAATGTGTGAAAAAGTTTGCCAAAATTGGACCTTCAGAATGGACCACCTGAAGCGTAGCCGCGGGCAACATTTAAGTGAAATTATTTTTAAAAAGTAAATGGCAGAAATTGATTTATCGATCCAAATAAAAATTTCATTCACTTTTTACAAGTTTCTGTGCTTTTTTGAATTTTCAAAAACCAAGCTCTTAAAAATCACCGTTTAATTCCGGAAACTAACTTCTCTGTGTGGATTGATTTCAATCGAACAAAAAAAATTAATTTATAGAAGAGTGGCAAATCTCGAAATCTATGTACCCTATTTCCTTAACCTGAAAGGCATCGGAACACAAGTCTGCCAAAAATGCTTCAAAACCGTTTGAACGACACTGACCGTTATTGCAAGCAAATCGAATCTCTAGCTACCGAGGTAATAAAGGATATGCGAGGAAAAGGAATTTCGACTAATAAAACTTCAGATGCGATAAAAATTAAGTTCTGAATCATATTATGAGTATCCCTGCATACGAGATTCTTAATACTCGAAGACAGTCCAGTCAAATTGCGAGGCTGTAATGTACTAAACACAAGCTATCTTGAAATAGTGTAAGAAAAAAAATCAACGAAGCAAAAAAGACAAGATCTTCTGCAGCTGTTCCGTTTGACCGATGAGAAGTTTCATGACCTTTATTAGACTCTTTGCAACAGATTTTCATCCGGATCTTACAGAATAAGTCAACTATGGTACTTTTGACTTAGTTGTATTAAGTTCTCTTCTTTTATTGCAGTCTATTTTTTGTATTAATTTATTTCTATGTTTATTTTCCTTCAATACATTCTATATCAACAAAAATTAATAAAAATTTCCTTAAAGAAAGAGTTCTTAAGTAACAATATATTTAAATATTAAAAAAAGGAAAAACGGCTTATGCATAAGTAAGTACACACAAGAATTGTAACGAAATTCGGAAAATCGACTTAAGTAACATAAGCCAATTTAATATACAAACCATAAAAATGTGAAAGGGCCTAAGTGACAAATTTTGCTAATAAATACTTTAATTAAGTTCTTTTTTGTTAATCTTTAAATGCACACAAATAGAGAAGAAAATTATGATGCTTGAGACCAAACTTCATATTTCTACGTCAGCGTATAATGAGATATGGGAATGTATAATGACTTATTCAATATCGTTAATTGAAAGAATAAAAAGGAGAGGGCCAAAGTGACTTCCTTGGGGGACTGCGGAAATAGCTAAGAATGATTTGGAGAAAACAGATCTGAAACGAATACTGTAATACCGGTTTTTCAGATAAGAAGAAATCCATTTTAAGAAAATAGGTCCAAAACCGAGGGTGGTCAATTTGAAAAGTATTAGTCGATGTAAAATTTTGTCAAAAGCCTTACTAAAGTCAGTAGATATAACATCTACTTCAATTCCGCTTTCTAGAGCTGAGACT
Source organism: Philhelius pedissequus (assembly GCA_910595825.1). Lineage (NCBI taxonomy): Eukaryota > Metazoa > Arthropoda > Insecta > Diptera > Syrphidae > Philhelius > Philhelius pedissequus. The sequence continues at coordinate 167,786,853 of OU343160.1, forward strand.
GTATATGACACAAATTCAACTAGATTATTTATTATAGCCTACATTTGAGAAAGCCGTGTTGTTTAGGGGAAATTACCGACTTAGACCGGAAACTTAAAATTGCGTACAAAATACTTTCAAATATTTTAGGGATATGTGAAAGTTTGGCAATGTGACGATAGTTTTTAATATCACTCTTAGTGCTTTTTTGTATATTGGGGTTATGAAAGAGGTTTTCCATACGTGAGGAAATTCTCCGTGAGATAATGATAGACTGAACATTTTGGAGAGCGGAAAGAGATGGCTTAAGAACATTTTTTCAGTAATATTGCGGGGAGGCCATCAGGGCCTGGAAAGTATTCAGACGATGTTTTATTTCAACTATAGGGTACATGGAGAGAAATAGAATAAAATATTTCTCTGTAAAATTTTTCTGTGGCATCTTTCACGATAAGGTTATCGAAATTAAAGGAAACTGTGTTGAGATATTCATTAATATGACGGAAATTTGCTTTATTAAAATCATAAGAGTACTGATTTGTAGGTAAATTTGTTGGAAGTGGAGATTCATGATAGAATAAGAGAATTAGGGGTGGGTGATAGTTGTCGATAGTAGATAGGGATATGGGTAAGAGTGATACTGAAGAGTTAATGGGATAGGTTTAAAAATTAGATCTAGTTGCCTCTCCATATAGTTTGGAATACTACTAAATTGACAGAGGCTTGAATCTGCTAGGCGATCTATAAAAAGGCATTCCTTTGCAGAAGTGGGATTTGAAGGAATATAATAAGATTGATCTTAAGATGATGTACATTTAAGATGGAGAAAGTTAAAGTCGCCGAAAAGAAGGATATCATCGTTGGGGTCACATAAAGCTATTATGTGGTCAACCATTTCAATGGCGAGCTTATTAGATTCAATAGGCTGCGACGACAAAATATAGCAACATATCACATAAAGCGATTTGCTGGGTAGTCTTATCTTAATTGAGACATAGCCGAGATTAAGGGAAGAAGAGCCTGCAATGAGGGATGAGTCCAGTGTGTGTGTTTTTTTATAATTTACACGCGCCTAAGGGTTTATAATGTTACCCTTTATGTGCTTTTTTACACAGGGCGGGCGTGAGAGAGGAGAGATAGAAGGATGGGAAAGATGTGTGGCTTTATGTTCTGAGACTAGAGCTGGTTGTTGTCTCAAATTTATCTCCAGGGATGGCGGCTGAACTAATGCGGAGAATCTTACCGTGTTCTATTCATTTTTGTCTCTTAGTTCGCATTATTTTATTTATTATGTTGCCATATTGTATGGGTATACAGTTACTCAATCACATGCTGTTAATGTTATGACTAAACAGCATGGATGAGCAAACCAGCAACTCATTTTATGACAATTTTAGAATTAGTTTTTAATGGAAAACAAGACGACATAGACAACGGCGGGAATGGAACCTGCAACCACGAGGTTGACAGCCGAGCACACATATATCGCGCCATGGCAACCACCTGTCAGCTTTTGATATTTAGTAGGACACCTCGACATGGGCATTCATCAGGAGGTCCGTTAAGTTCATCGTCGCGCTAAGGGTTAAAAGAATAAGGAAACAGTTCTTGGTTATTTATAATAAAGACCTGATTTATTGCCGTCAGCGCGTAGATATCAAAGGGTAGAGCATAGGATTGTTGCAAAGCAGTATGAGTGTTTGACCTCGAACGATTTGATAGTAGAAGGTAAGAGGGAGAATTTGATCAACTGGGAGGGGGCAAGGCATTTTGTTAGATGTGACATTAGGAGTGACGTGTATGGCTGGGTTCGAGTTAGGGGCGAAAGTGGTTTTTAAAATTGGTGCGCGCACTTTTAAGGTACACGTACGTTTGGAGCTGATGTGAGAGCCGGAAGTTCTTAAGTTTTTGTTAACTGTTGTCAGAGAAATGTTATAGTTTTCATGAAAACGCGTGTAAATCGTTTTCAGGGCTACGGGTTCAGTCTGGAGTCCTTCAAACAGATTCAGATTTGTCATGTAGGTAGGCAAGGTACAAACGAACATTGTCGAAAAGTTTTTGATCTCGAAGTCTGGCCATGACATAAAGCCCATCGAGTTCAGTGTTTGTGGGCGAGGGGATAAATCGATGTATCGCACGATACGAAAACCCAATTACCCAAAATTGACCTATTTTTCTCTTGAAACTTGATTTGCTTCTAACACTATGTTCGCACCAAATCTAAATCCGAGATTTCAGCTGGAAGATTTCGAGATTTCAAATTAATTGGTGTTCATATCGCCAAATCAACAACCATTTTTGTTTATCTAATTCATCAACCCAAACCACGTTGTCAAATAAAAATTCATGCTCTCTGATTTTATATCCTTATCGTTAGAGTGAATGATCCTAAAATATACTTATTAAAGAAAATTATATATTTTATTTTAAATTTATATTTATGAAAGTAGTTTTGATTTATAGATATATACTTAAACAATACGGTCTCAAAGTTACGTGTGTCCACTATTCTCCTGATGCTTTCTGGTAGGGAGTTAAACAATCTAATGGCATGGATGAAAAAATGCATTTCAGTTATACGGCATTTAAATCGAGGTTGAATTAATGAAATAGAACGTGGTGTTCTTGCAAAACACAAGAGGTTGTATAAATATAATGGCTTTTTCATGGATATAAGCTTGTAAAGAGAAATAAGTGTTCGGTAATTAATGTATGTGTGGATTATTGTGCATCCTAATATTTTTCTAGAAAATCTACTAACATGATCACGCCTCTTAAGATTATACACGTATCTTATAATATTGTTATAAGCAATTTTTAATTTACGCTTAGTTTCGGTTCTTTGATAGAAAAAATCTCGCAAACGTAAGTTATTATAGGAATTATTAGTGCTTTTACCAGCAATAATTTAGTATCAAGAGGTGTAAAATGTTGCGCAACTGAAATATTTTTACGAACTCCATATATTTTACCTATAATTTGTTGAATGTGGTCATTCCATCTTAGACTTCTGTTGATATGCATACGTAAATTTTTAACTTTTTCAACATAGTTGATCTGACTATTACCAAGAACAATTGGAAGGAAATAGTTTCGTTATTGTAGATAACAAGGCAACTTGATTTAGAACGATTTATTTTAGGCTCATTTTTTTCAGACCACTTGTTAACACTTTTTTATGCAAAATGTAAAAGAGCTCAAGTCGACTTAAGCCAACAATGATTTTTTAAATATTTAAATAGAATGAAGCTACATTTCTGTGTCTTCAGATAGTTTCTATTCCATTTAGAAGTCACTTTCCAGGATTGTTAAAACGGCTTAATTACAGCATATTTAAAAATTTGCATTTGGTAAAGCGTCTTAAGCACAGGGTCTTTTTTTCTTCGAATTTTGTTCCGGCTTATGTGTAACTAAGCCGTTTTACAAAAATCTAAAATTTCAGTTTTTTTAAAAGAAAAATAATTTTAAGTACAATTAAGTCACTTTTCCAAAACAAAATTTAGTTTGAAGTAAAATATTATGTAGACTTAGGCCAATTTATGTTTTTAATTTAATTGACATAAGCCTTTTTACCAAAATGGAATCTGTCATTTTGTTTGAGCTATATGAACATAAGCCACTTTTCCAAACAAAAAAAAAATAAAAAAAATTTCCCAACATTTTTTTAAATAAACGCTGTTTTAAATTCAAATGAGCCGTTTTAATCCGATCAAAGTATACGGGATTTAAAAAAAACGAAAAGTTGAAATTGATTTATGTAGACATAAGCCATTGTAGTTTGAGTTGTGAAAGCGGTCGTTTGATAGAAGTGAAATAATTTTATATTTAAATAAATCGTTGTATGGGTATTTAAAGGAAAGTGTTTTGTGAATCATATAATATTATTAACAAATGTATTAACGATAGTCAGAAAAAGAAATACATACTCTTGAAACAAAAAAAGTTTTTTACCAAAAATTAAAAAAAATCATTTACAATAATTGTGTTCAATTAACTAGCATAAGCAAAACGTTTTTTTTTAACAATCAAAATAGAGCAATGCAAATCATTCTTTTAGGACGTTTGAAAAGCGCTATAAGAATAAGACTACGAATCCTGAACCTAAAGAATGAATTAAATCTGTTACGTTGGCACGTCTTTGTAGTTTGTTGAGTATCAATAAAACTATGTGATTGATGTTGTTATTTTTAATTTTCACTTTATTTCACATACCTAATACATACAAATTATTCAGGCAGTGATGGCAAACACTAAGTTAAGGATTTTACTGCGGAAAATTATTAATAAAAATTTTTTTCAAAAAATGAACCAAATACTGTGACTATTAAATTTTACACCAACATCACTCTTTTTTCGGAACAGTTCTTAAATTTATAAATCATAAAAAACAATTTGGCATTTGACGAATAGAGATTCAATTATTACACAGCATCTAAGAAAATAAATTATAAGGCTGTTCATGACAACTTTAATGTCAGCTTATCATTTTACACTTGATTGAATGGAATACCCTTATTACTGATATCAATATTGAACCCTTAAAAAACTAAATGTTTTAAAAATAAAGAGCAGATAATTCACGTTAGATAAAATTATTTTTATCGATTTAAAGTATTTTATGAGTTTGTGTTCCATGAACAAAATTTAGCTGTCCATAAGTTGAAATCGGCTTAGATCAAAGTTGGCCTTGGGAAAGCGTACGAAGTTCAACTCGTCCTAAGGAGTTTGATGGTAAAATGTTGTTATACACATATATTATTATCTTGTGAATGAATTTAAGTTACTTTTCGCATTATTAAATATAGAAAATGGGATATTTGTCCCAGTTGTGGCTAATGAAGCAGCTACAACCAGTGTCCATGACCTGACATTTGCCACTGATACGATGACAGATGAATAAGTAGACGAAGATGATGATAGCGTTAAAGATCCAGGTTTTCTTTTGCAACAAAAATCACCACAAACTTTCTTTTCTGAATCAGACATTGAAGAAATGGCCGCCTAATTAGAACAAAATTTAGGGTCATATCCCAGAAAGTAATAAATAAGCCCTGAGAGTGTATCAATATCAACAAAAGAATCGCGGAAGGAAAGACGTCAAGAACGAAATTTAGGCCAGGTCTGCTTAACTAGTACTGGAAAAAACGTGTCTGCAAGAGGATAACGCCGGATTCAAACGACTGCCAACTTGGCAGTATTACTGTCAAAATCTTCGTATTATGTTGCTTGTCGTATAAATGGTCGAAATTGTGGCAGTGTATTTGTTATTAGAAAACTGCCAGCCAGAATTTTCGTTAAGTTTTGGCATTATACTGACATCGTGTAAATTCAGTACTGACAACAATTTTCAAATATTGACAATTTGCAATAAAGAATGAACTTGCTCAGTATTTTTATCTGTCATTATTTAAGCTTCGTGTAAACGAATGTCGATAATTAAGTTAATGACAGCAGTATTTCGGCAGTAAATACTGCCAACTTGGCACTCGTGTAAATCCGGCATAACACTGTTGACAGATTCAATTAGGAAATGTATGCAGAAAATTAAAAAAACATTATTTTTAAACAGTATTGGGCAACTATAACCTTAAGTTGGCGTTCGTGTCTTTTTTTTTTAACGGATGCGCGCACTAAAGGGGTTTTGACTACCCATAAACTGAACAAGCACAGTGCCAGCGTTATGAAAGTAGGGAAGGATGTAAGAGGAGATAACGATGCACATTGGTTATGAATTTCTGAATATCCAAATGGGAGGGGAAAATAGAGCCCGGTAAAGTATTCCACATTCGCGTTGTTCGGCTAAAGAAAGATTCTCTGTACTTCACAGTACGACCGAAGATGGGCTCAAGGGTAAACTGTTGAGCATTGAGAAATAGCGATAAAATAGTGAGAGACATATAACATTTCGACGATATTCTAGAGATGTATATGTTTCTACTATAGTTCTATCGCCAATCATTCTTAGAGCTCTATTTTGAATTCTATCCAAAAGATTCAAATGAGTTTTGGGAGCTCCTGCCTAAATGTGCGAGTAATACTCTAGCTTTGCAAGAATGAAGGCCTTATAGATTACAGCCAGATCAGACGGGGAGAAGAATTTCTTGCACCTTCGAAGAAAGACCAAACACTTTGCAGCGTTTTTGGCGACATCAAATATGGGTTCATTCCACAAGAGGTGGTCTGCCATGCACATGCCAAGGACTGAAATCTGATCGGTTTCTTCAATACAAGTGCCGCTAATGGGTAGCGGCAAGGGGGTGGGTTCTGCTTTAATGACAGAAGACAGCACTTAGTTTTTGAAGCAATAAATTCTATGCGGTTTTTTATTCCCCATTGGAAAATGCCGTTCCAGTTGCACATCCGAAAAACAAGGAGCTGCATCTGGAAACGAATATGGAAAGCTAAGAGTACTATCGTCAGAAAAAACTGAAGTGGATTAGAAGCTCAGGATAAGAGATCATTAATAAAAATGAGAAAGAGGGTAGGAGATAATACGGAGCCCTGGGGCACACCAGCATTTATTTTGTGGATATCAGACTTGGAATAGTCCAATACAACTTGTACTGAACGGTCCGAAAGGTAATTTCTAATCCAACGAAGAAGTGATTCATCGATAACAAATGCACGCATTTTCGATAAGAGAGCTTGATGCCAAACTCTAACAAATGCTTTTGAAATTCCAAGTGCAATAATCTTACTTTCTCCAAAACGATGTAAAGATTTGTGCCACTGTTCGGTGAGATATACCATTAGATCACCAGTGGACCTATTGCTACGAAAGCCATACTGCCGGTCATTAAGAAGCTTTCGTTCTTCAAGATATTTCTTGAGCTGATAATTAATCAGCGTTTCCATGACCTTGGAAAGAAGGGACGTAAGTGCATTTGGACGGTACTTAGAGGGTGAAGAAGATGCGCCTTTTTTAGGGACAGGCTGGACAAATGCTGTTTTCCATCCACTCGGAAAGAGACCTGTAGAGTAGGACAGATAGAAAAGCTTACGCAGTGGTTTCGCCAGTGTTGAAGAACACCTTCAGAACAATGGGAGGGATTAGTATCCGGGCCAGCGGATTTGTGTATGTCAAGATCCTTGAAGAGTCTAGCAACTGCGAGTGCGAAAGAAGACTTGTCCCATAAAATCGTTTACGCTCTCAAGTACTGGAGGAGTCATAACACGTTCTGACAGCGTCGAATTAACAGTGAACTGCGCTGCAAGCAAATTGGCTTTTTGGTGAGAACTGGCAAAAGGGGTGCCATTAAAGACGATCGTTGGAACAGAAGAAGTTGAATTTCGAATATTTTTTTAAAAATTACCAAAAATTCTTACTACCTTTGGGACATTGTAGTATTTTTTGCTTTAATTTTTGGTCATGCAAAAATTTGGTTCTACGAATGTGAACGTTGCAAGTCTTTCTAGGTTGTTGAAACTTTTTCCGGTTTTCCTCAGTGGGGTTGGCTTTATAATTCCGGAAACTTACTTCTCTGTGTGGACTGATTTCAATGGAACAAAAAAAAATAATTTATAGAAGAGTGGCAAATCTCGAAATTTATGTACCCTATTTCCTGCATCTGAAAGGCATCAGAACACAAGTCTGTCAAATATGCTTCAAAGCCGTTTGAACGACACTGACCGTTATTGCAAGCAAATCGAATCTCTAGCTACCGAGGTAATAAAGGATATGCGAGGAAAAGGAGTTTCGACTAATAAAACTTCAGATGCGATAAAAATTAAGTTCTGAATCATATTATGAGTATAACTGCATACGAGAGTCTTAATACTCGAAAACAGTCCAGTCAAATTGCGAGGCTGTAATGTACTAAACACAGGCTCTCTTAAAATAGTGTAAGAAACAAAATCAACGAAGCAAAAAAGACAAAAGCTTCTGCAGCTGCCCCGTTTGACCGATGAGAAGTTTCATGACCTTTATAAGACTCTTTGCAACAGATTTTCATCCGGATCTTACAGAATAAGTCAAATATGGTACTTTTGACCTGGTTGTATTAAGTTCTCTTCTTTTATTACAGTTTATTTTTTGTATTAATTTATTTCTATGTTTTTTTTCCTTCAATACATTTTATATCAACAAAAATTTCCTTTAAGAAAGACGTCTTAAGTAACAATATATTTAAATATTAAAAAAGGAAAAACGGCTTATGTAAGTAAAGAGATTCGTTTGAATTCTGTATGACTTTTATTTCTTGAGGCTATTATTAGACTAATGTTACTTATCACTAACTTAATATATGGAACCCTGTGCTTTGGCCCCAACTGCATTGGATGTCTTGCAGCTTGTGCAAGATATCGCATTTCATCTTTGTCGTCGTCGGTTGTTGACACTAGTCTGCTTCGTTTATAGAAGTAGCTGTGTCAGCATGGTTCGTTGTTGACGACGACGACTTTGTGTGGCTTAGCGGCGGATGTCTTATGAGCTCATGTTAATTCCTCCCTCACTTAGGTGAAGGCCGTCCTCGGGCTTCTTGAGAGACTTGATGACCTTTTGAATGTCGACATTTTGGCGCTGCTTCTTCTGGCGTTTTTTTAGTTTAATGATGGTGTAGCAAACTGTAATGAGTGCAACTGTCACGCAGCAAGCTATAAGTGGATGGGTTGTCAATTTTGTTTCTATCTCACCAATGTAACGTAAATTGTCCATGTTCATTCTATGAAGGAATGGTAGGCTCAATATCTCTGTATGACCGGTGATATTTAGAAGCGTAGATGTTGCACTACCGGGTTGCTTTTTCTGGATGTTATTTCGATTGATAAATTTGGATCCATTGATCCACACGGCATCATCAAAAGTCAGCAAATACGTCCCGTTGATGTCCGTCTCAAAATTATTCGCCTCCCTTATTCTGGCATTTCTGTTGTTTATTATAACAATTCCATCATCAATAACCAACACGGATTGCCGATGGTCTGGCTGTGTGTTGCAATGAGCCATGCCCCCAGAGTGTAATTGTTGAGCGCATGTCTTGCTCGATAACTCCTTGCAAAATGTGAACGTTGTTGCTACGTTGCAGTCCTCAACAGCTAGCACTTGTCTTCCACATTCCGCCACCACATCATCTCCATTGAAGGATAGAATATTGCCGTTATGAGCAACAGGGTAGATTATTACTTTCTTACAAACTAACTTAGGTCTAGGATAATTAATTATGAAATGTAAAATATTATCATTTTGCAGAACCTTTACATTTGACACTTCCATAAGTTCTGTAACACTTACATTAAAAAATTGTTCGTTTATTATGAATTTTAAGTCATCATCATCTAAAATTACCGGGTTTATAACCCTGAGCTTTGCAAGTGCTATAGAGAGCATTAGATTTTGAATTTCTGAAATGAGCATTCTATTTCTGGTTAACAAGATTTCATAAACATGAACAGTGTCGATTTGTGATTTTTTCGAATAAGCCAAAATATTATTTACGGTGTCTGTTAACCTATTAATTTGCTCCTGAGATTTTGTGTTTATTACAGCTTGTCTATTGTTGGAATCGATCAATTGGGCTTGATTGAATTTAATTTTCTCGAAGTCGTCAAAGTCAGGGGTGCCAGCTACAATTTTTAAACCTGTGCCTAAGAAGTTTAAGCTCCTTGCGTTTCTATGATGGATACTTATACTCGTGAAGAGTGTTTCTAAGTGCTTAAGGTCTATTTCCACAATTTTTCGCATATGCGACTGTGGAGGGAACAGCTCAGTCATGTTTTTTGATTCGTTTATTATTTGCTTAAAGGCAGTCAGATTTGTTGTGTGGCGTAAGTATCCGTTAACCTCCCAGACAATGACATCTCCGTCTAGTATTGGAATATAGTTAGAACTGGTGTAGTCGGTTAATTTAGACACGACTGTTGTCATCATAAATAATAGAAGAATCCTGAAAGATTAATTGTAAAAATATGAAATAATAAAGGTTCTATTTTAGATTGTCCTTATGGACTACCCTCCCTTTAATTAGAACCGTTGTCCCTAAATCGGCTTCCACTTTCTCTTCAACGTATAATGGAGTTAACTTATTACCTAATCGTCTATTTGTTTTTACTAATACCTTTTCTCCTACACTGAAAATTCTGTTCTGCCTTGTTTCATTATCCCTTTGCAACTGTAATTCTTGGGCCTTTTGAACTTTATTTTTGATTTTTTCTCTAAATTCTGTCGGGGACGAGTGTATTACATCAATTGGTCTTTGGTTCGTAACAGAGTGGACGGTCCTATTGTATTCTACTGTTGCTAATAGTATTAATTCGACTGTGTCTTCCACTTTTCTGTCAAGTTTTAGACATCTTGCAATTTCTAATAGAGTGCTGTGAAACCTTTCTATTTGACCGTTTGATGTACTGTGTAAGGGTGGAGCATTTACTATGTGAACATTAAAATGATTGAGCAAAATTGACCTAATTGTCTCGGATTTTAAAGAAGCTTCATTATCACAAAAGATTTGTTTTGTATTTGGGAAAATGTTCATTATCTCCAGGATTGGAACTTTTACGTCTATTATTGTACGTGATGCTATTGGCATCACAACCGTAAATTTGGAAAACTTGTCAATGCAAGTTAAAAAATATTTTTTATCCGTGGAGAATATGTCGACGTGAAGCATTTCTCCAGCATACGAGGTGACTGGTGTCTCGCCAATCAATTGTTTTTTTGGATGCCGATCGTACTTCGACTTTGAACATATTTTACAATTTGCCACAATCTCATTTGCCTGTTTTGTCATTTTCGGAAAAAAATAGTCACAAAGAATTTGTTTAATGTTTTCTTGAGCTGCTCTATGTGCTCGGTTGTGTTCAGTAATTATAATTTCTTTTTGTTCATTCGAATTCAATATACTCGACTAAATTGTGTTGAATAAAAGCTAGAACTGGTAGGTCACAATGAATTACGTTGACAACATCTATTTTAATCACGTTTCTTAAAGTGTTTATCAATGTATTCCTTTCTGAAAAATTAATGAAATGTCTAGTTTTTTTCCAAATATTATAAATGTACGGGTTGAAGCGATTGGGGCCTCCTCTATAACTATTTGATTTCTGAAGCAGTTTAAAGGTTTATCCGTTGTGTCTATTACATAAGTCAAGGATAGTTCGCTGTGAATTGTAGCAGCATCAGAAGACGCTTCGTTCTCCAATGCATGAATATTTTGCCGCGAAAGTGCATCAGCGACATAATTCTCCTTTCCTGGCTTGTAAAATATTTGAGCATTATGCTCGTCATAATATTCTAGAACTGTAAGGTTCCCTTGCCGCAGTGTACTGAGTTCTTGCTCAATTAAATAAATCGGACGTACATCGGCGTACGTAAAATCTAACCTAGCTATAATAGCTCTAAAATTTAAAACTGTATTAAAAGAAGCCAGGACAGCATCGGCTGGGCCTCTTATTTTATTTCTTATTATTCCCACTGCCTGATAATGTCTAGAACTACCATCGTATTTTTCAAAAACTTTGTAAGCGGAGTGAACCGCTTGACGCTAAGAGACATAAGTGCCCTGTTTGCCCTCAAATTCCGGAAGGGATTTAACTATGTCGAGACACTCTTCACACCTAATTCTTTCACTTATTTCAATTTCTTTAAAAATTTCAACTTCAGGTTTGTTTTGTGTCACTGTTAAATTTTTCATTGCATCACTTAGCTTTCGTTCAAAATCAACTTTTTGTGCTTCAAGGGCACCACTGACTGCGGATTCTACTAATACTTTTAAATCTGTTGCATTCATTTTTTTTTCTATTGCTTTCCCTATTTGTAAGTAATTAAACTTTTCTAATAGTATTTCAATATTTTTAGGTTCACTCATTAACCACCGTAAAGAATATTTGTTTAGTTATTTTGAATATTATTAAAAAAAGCAATCAATAAAAGCACTTAAATAACGATACAAAAAAAAAATACATAACACTTGCAAGCTTTACAAATAGAAATATTCAAAGTAGGTACAGGTAGGTAAAGACAAATTCTTACATTCTTAATAAAAGTAAATAATTCCTTTTTCTTTCTCCAGTTATTTAATTCCGGTTGATATTGTTTAAATTGTCTTCCAAGTTGGGATTCTTAATAAAAGTAAATAATTCCTTATTTTTCCAGTTTGTTAATTCCGGTTGATATTGTTTAAAGGTTCTTCTAAGTTGGGCGCCAGTAAAGAGATTCGTTTGAATTCTGTATGACTTTTATTTCTTGAGGCTATTATTAGACTAATGTTACTTATCACTAACTTAATATATGGAACCCTGTGCTTTGGCCCCAACTGCATTGGATGTCTTGCAGCTTGTGCAAGATATCGCATTTCATCTTTGTCGTCGTCGGTTGTTGACACTAGTCTGCTTCGTTTATAGAAGTAGCTGTGTCAGCATGGTTCGTTGTTGACGACGACGACTTTGTGTGGCTTAGCGGCGGATGTCTTATGAGCTCATGTTAATTTGTATAAGTAAGTACACACAAGAATTGAAACGAAATTCGGAAAATCGACTTAAGTAAAATAAGCCAATTTAATATACAAACCATAAAAAGGTGAAAGTGCCTTAGTGACAAATTTTGCTAATAAATACTTTAATTAAGTTTTTTTTTGTTAATCTTTAAATGCACACAAATAGAAAAGAAAATTATGATACTTGTCACCAAACTTCATATTTCTACGTCAGCGTATAATGAGATATGGGCATGTATAATGACTTACTCAATATCGTTAATTGAAAGAATAAAAAGGAGAGTGCCAAAGTGACTTCCTGGGGGGACCGCGGAGATAGATAAGAATGATTTGGAGAAAGCAGATCTGAAACGAATACTTTAATACCGGTTTTCCAGATAAGAAGAAATCCATTTTAAGAAAATAGGTTCAAAACCGAGGGTGGACAATTTGAAAAGTATTAGTCGCTGTGAAATTTTGTCAAAAGCCTTACTAAAGTCAGTAGAGATAACATCTACTTCAATTCCGCTTTTTAGAGCTGAGACTGTATACGACACAAATTCAACTAGATTAGTTATTGTAGCCCTACATTTGAGAAAGCTGTGTTGTTTAGGGGAAATGAGCGACTTACAACGGAAACTTAAAATTTCGTACAAAATACTTTCAAATATTTTAGGGATATGTGAAAGTTTGGCAATCTGACGATAGTTTTTAATATTGCTCTAAATGCTTTTTTGTATATTGGGGTTATGAAAGAGGTTTTCCATACCTGAGGAAATTCTCCGTCAGATAATGATAGACTGAACATTTTGGAGAGCGGAAAAGAGATCGCTTAAGAAAATTTTTTCAGGAATATTGCGGGGAGGCCATCAGGGCCAAGAAGGTATTCATCGTTAAGTTTATTCGATTTATTTTCGATGGTATTAGGGTCGACGGTAAGAGGAAGCAAAGGGCCTAGTGAGAAATTTGGCAAATAATCGAAATAACCTGAATCAGGTACAAAGGAATCGTCGGTGAAAGATTGCTTGAGAAATGTGGCAAAAAAGTTGGCAATATCTCATTATACGCTGACGTAGAAATATGAAGTTGTGTGACAAGTATCATAATTTTCTTTTCTATTTGTGTGCATTTAAAGATTAACAAAAAAAAACTTAATTAAAGTATTTATTAGCAAAATTTGTCACTAAGGCACTTTCACCTTTTTATGGTTTGTATATTAAATTGGCTTATTTTACTTAAGTCGATTTTCCGAATTTCGTTTCAATTCTTGTGTGTACTTACTTATACATAAGCCGTTTTTCCTTTTTTAATATTTATATATATTGTTACTTAAGACGTCTTTCTTAAAGGAAATTTTTGTTGATATAAAATGTATTGAAGGAAAAAAAACATAGAAATAAATTAATACAAAAAATAGACTGTAATAAAAGAAGAGAACTTAATACAACCAGGTCAAAAGTACCATATTCGACTTATTCTGTAAGATCCGGATGAAAATCTGTTGCAAAGAGTCTTATAAAGGTCATGAAACTTCTCATCGGTCAAACGGGGCAGCTGCAGAAGCTCTTGTCTTTTTTGCTTCGTTGATTTTGTTTCTTACACTATTTTAAGAGAGCCTGTGTTTAGTACATTACAGCCTCGCAATTTGACTGGACTGTTTTCGAGTATTAAGACTCTCGTATGCAGTTATACTCATAATATGATTCAGAACTTAATTTTTATCGCATCTGAAGTTTTATTAGTCGAAACTCCTTTTCCTCGCATATCCTTTATTACCTCGGTAGCTAGAGATTCGATTTGCTTGCAATAACGGTCAGTGTCGTTCAAACGGCTTTGAAGCATATTTGACAGACTTGTGTTCTGATGCCTTTCAGATGCAGGAAATAGGGTACATAAATTTCGAGATTTGCCACTCTTCTATAAATTATTTTTTTTTTGTTCGTTTGAAATCAGTCCACACAGAGAAGTAAGTTTCCGGAATTATAAAGCCAACCCCACTGAGGAAAACCGGAAAAAGTTTCAACAACCTAGAAAGACTTGCAACGTTCACATTCGTAGAACCAAATTTTTGCATGACCAAAAATTAAAGCAAAAAATACTACAATGTCCCAAAGGTAGTAAGAATTTTTGGTAATTTTTAAAAAAATATTCGAAATTCAACTTCTTCTTCTGTTCCAACGATCGTCTTTAATGGCACCCCTTTTGCCAGTTCTCACCAAAAAGCCAATTTGCTTGCAGCGCAGTTCACTGTTAATTCGACGCTGTCAGAACGTGTTATGACTCCTCCAGTACTTGAGAGCGTAAACGATTTTATGGGACAAGTCTTCTTTCGCACTCGCAGTTGCTAGACTCTTCAAGGATCTTGACATACACAAATCCGCTGGCCCGGATACTAATCCCTCCCATTGTTCTGAAGGTGTTCTTCAACACTGGCGAAACCACTGCGTAAGCTTTTCTATCTGTCCTACTCTACAGGTCTCTTTCCGAGTGGATGGAAAACAGCATTTGTCCAGCCTGTCCCTAAAAAAGGCGCATCTTCTTCACCCTCTAAGTACCGTCCAAATGCACTTACGTCCCTTCTTTCCAAGGTCATGGAAACGCTGATTAATTATCAGCTCAAGAAATATCTTGAAGAACGAAAGCTTCTTAATGACCGGCAGTATGGCTTTCGTAGCAATAGGTCCACTGGTGATCTAATGGTATATCTCACCGAACAGTGGCACAAATCTTTACATCGTTTTGGAGAAAGTAAGATTATTGCACTTGGAATTTCAAAAGCATTTGTTAGAGTTTGGCATCAAGCTCTCTTATCGAAAATGCGTGCATTTGTTATCGATGAATCTCTTCTTCGTTGGATTAGAAATTACCTTTCGGACCGTTCAGTAAAAGTTGTATTGGACTATTCCAAGTCTGATATCCACAAAATAAATGCTGGTGTGCCCCAGGGCTCCGTATTATCTCCTACCCTCTTTCTCATTTTTATTAATGATCTCTTATCCTGAGCTTCTAATCCACTTCAGTTTTTTCTGACGATAGTACTCTCAGCTTTCCATATTCGTTTCCAGATGCAGCTCCTTGTTTTTCGGATGTGCAACTGGAACGGCATTTTCCAATGGGGAATAAAAAACCGCATAGAATTTATTGCTTCAAAAACTAAGTGCTGTCTTCTGTCATTAAAGCAGAACCCACCCCCTTGCCGCTACCCATTAGCGGCACTTGTATTGAAGAAACCGATCAGCTTTCAGTCCTTGGCATGTGCATGGCAGACCACCTCTTGTAGAATGAACCCATATTTGATGTCGCCAAAAACGCTGCAAAGTGTTTGGTCTTTCTTCGAAGGTGCAAGAAATTCTTCTCCCCGTCTGATCTGGCTGTAATCTATAAGGCCTTCATTCTTGCAAAGCTAGAGTATTACACGCACATTTAGGCAGGAGCTCCCAAAACTCATTTGAATCTTTTGGATAGAATTCAAAATAGAGCTCTAAGAATGATTGGCGATAGAACTATAGTAGAAACATATACATCTCTAGAATATCGTCGAAATGTTATATGTCTCTCACTATTTTATCGCTATTTCTCTAAACAATGTTCGACCGAAATAGCATGTTGCATTCCTCCCCTTAAACTTTTCAACCGTAATACTCGCGCTTCTAGGAATGCTCAACAGTTTACCCTTGAGCCCATCTTCGGTCGTACTGTGAAGTACAGAGAATCATTCTTTAGCCAAACAACGCGAATGTGGAATACTTTACCGGGCTCTATTTTCCCGTCCCATTTGGATATTCAGAAATTCATAACCAATGTGCATCGTTATCTCCTCTTACATCCTTCCCTACTTTCATAACGCTGGCACTGTGCTTGTTCAGTTTATGGGTAGTCAAAACCCCTTTAGTGCGCGCATCCGTTAAAAAAAAAAGACACGAACGCCAACTTAAGGTTATAGTTGCCCAATACTGTTTAAAAATAATGTTTTTTTAATTTTCTGCATACATTTCCTAATTGAATCTGTCAACAGTCTTATGCCGGATTTACACGAGTGCCAAGTTGGCAGTATTTACTGCCGAAATACTGCTGTCATTAACTTAATTATCGACATTCGTTTACACGAATCTTAAATAATGACAGATAAAAATACTGAGCAAGTTCATTCTTTATTGCAAATTGTCAATATTTGAAAATTGTTGTCAGTACTGAATTTACACGATGTCAGTATAATGCCAAAACTTAACGAAAATTCTGGCTGGCAGTTTTCTAATAACAAATACACTGCCACAATTTCGACCATTTATACGACAAGCAACATAATACGAAGATTTTGACAGTAATACTGCCAATTTGGCAGTCGTTTGAATCCGGCGTTATCCTCTTGCAGACACGTTTTTTCCAGTACTAGTTAAGCAGACCTGGCCTAAATTTCGTTCTTGACGTCTTTCCTTCCGCGATTCTTTTGTTGATATTGATACACTCTCAGGGCTTATTTATTACTTTCTGGGATATGACCCTAAATTTTGTTCTAATTAGGCGGCCATTTCTTCAATGTCTGATTCAGAAAAGAAAGTTTGTGGTGATTTTTGTTGCAAAAGAAAACCTGGATCTTTAACGCTATCATCATCTTCGTCTACTGATTCATCTGTCATCGTATCAGTGGCAAATGTCAGGTCATGGACACTGGTTGTAGCTGCTTCATTAGCCACAACTGGGACAAATATCCCATTTTCTATATTTAATAATGCGAAAAGTAACTTAAATTCATTCACAAGATAATAATATATGTGTATAACAACATTTTACCATCAAACTCCTTAGGACGAGTTGAACTTCGTACGCTTTCCCAAGGCCAACTTTGATCTAAGCCGATTTCAACTTATGGACAGCAAAATTTTGTTCATGGAACACAAACTCCTAAGATACTTTAAATCGAAAATAATAATTTTATCTAACGTGAATTATCTGCTCTTTATTATTTAAACATTTAGTTTTTTAAGGGTTCAATATTGATATCAGTAATAAGGGTATTCAATTCAATCAAGTGTAAAATGATAAGCTGACATTAAAGTTTTCATGAACAGCCTTATAATCTATTTTCTTAGATGCTGTGTAATAATTAAATCTCTATTCGTCAAATGCCAAATTGTTTTTTATGATTTATAAATTTAAGAACTGTTCCGAAAAAAGAGTGATGTTGGTGTAAAATTTAATAGTCACAGTATTTGGTTCATTTTTTGAAAAAAAATTTTATTAATAATTTTCCGCAGTAAAATCCTTAACTTAGTGTTTGCCATCACTGCCTGAATAATTTGTATGTATTAGGTATGTGAAATAAAGTGAAAATTAAAAATAACAACATCAATCACATAGTTTTATTGATACTCAACAAACTACAAAGACGTGCCAACGTAACAGATTTAATTCATTCTTTAGGTTCAGGATTCGTAGTCTTATTCTTATAGCGCTTTTCAAACGTCCTAAAAGAATGATTTGCATTGCTCTATTTTGATTGTTAAAAAAAAAACGTTTTGCTTATGCTAGTTAATTGAACACAATTATTGTAAATGATTTTTTTTAATTTTTGGTAAAAAACTTTTTTTGTTTCAAGAGTATGTATTTCTTTTTCTGGCTATCGTTAATACATTTGTTAATAATATTATATGATTCACAAAACACTTTCCTTTAAATACCCATACAACGATTTATTTAAATATAAAATTATTTCACTTCTATCAAACGACCGCTTTCACAACTCAAACTACAATGGCTTATGTCTACATAAATCAATTTCAACTTTTCGTTTTTTTTAAATCCCGTATACTTTGATCGGATTAAAACGGCTCATTTGAATTTAAAACAGCGTTTATTTAAAAAAATGTTGGGAAATTTTTTTTATTTTTTTTTTGTTTGGAAAAGTGGCTTATGTTCATATAGCTCAAACAAAATGACAGATTCCATTTTGGTAAAAAGGCTTATGTCAATTAAATTAAAAACATAAATTGGCCTAAGTCTACATAATATTTTACTTCAAACTAAATTTTGTTTTGGAAAAGTGACTTAATTGTACTTAAAATTATTTTTCTTATAAAAAAACTGAAATTTTAGATTTTTGTAAAACGGCTTAGTTAAACATAAGCCGGAACAAAATTCGAAGAAAAAAAGACCCTGTGCTTAAGACGCTTTACCAAATGCAAATTTTTAAATATGCTGTAATTAAGCCGTTTTAACAATCCTGGAAAGGGACTTCTAAATGGAATAGAAACTATCTGAAGACACAGAAATGTAGCTAATTTTTCATTCTATTTAAATATTTAAAAAATCATTGTTGGCTTAAGTCGACTTGAGCTCTTTTACATTTTGCATACAAAAGTGTTAACAAGTGGTTTGAAAAAAATGAGCCTAAAATAAATCGTTCTAAATCAAGTTGCCTTGTTATCTACAATAACGAAACTATTTCCTTCCAATTGTTCTTGGTAATAGTCAGATCAACTATGTTGAAAAAGTTAAAAATTTACGTATGCATATCAACAGAAGTCTAAGATGGAATGACCACATTCAACAAATTATAGGTAAAATATATGGAGTTCGTAAAAATATTTCAGTTGCGCAACATTTTACACCTCTTGATACTAAATTATTGCTGGTAAAAGCACTAATAATTCCTATAATAACTTACGTTTGCGAGATTTTTTCTATCAAAGAACCGAAACTAAGCGTAAATTAAAAATTGCTTATAACAATATTATAAGATACGTGTATAATCTTAAGAGGCGTGATCATGTTAGTAGATTTTCTAGAAAAATATTAGGATGCACAATAATCCACACATACATTAATTACCGAACACTTATTTCTCTTTACAAGCTTATATCCATGAAAAAGCCATTATATTTATACAACCTCTTGTGTTTTGCAAGAACACCACGTTCTATTTCATTAATTCAACCTCGATTTAAATGCCGTATAACTGAAATGCATTTTTTCATCCATGCCATTAGATTGTTTAACTCCCTACCAGAAAGCATCAGGAGAATAGTGGACACACGTAACTTTGAGACCGTATTGTTTAAGTATATATCTATAAATCAAAACTACTTTCATAAATATAAATTTAAAATAAAATATATAATTTTCTTTAATAAGTATATTTTAGGATCATTCACTCTAACGATAAGGATATAAAATCAGAGAGCATGAATTTTTATTTGACAACGTGGTTTGGGTTGATGAATTAGATAAACAAAAATGGTTGTTGTTTGTGCGATTTGGCGATATGAACACCAATTAATTTGAAATCTCGAAATCTTCCAGCTGAAATCTCGGATTTAGATTTGGTGCGAACATAGTGTTAGAAGCAAATCAAGTTTCAAGAGAAAAATAGGTCAATTTTGGGTAATTGGGTTTTCGTATCGTGCGATACATCGATTTATCCCCTCGCCCACAAACACTGATCTCGATGGGCTTTATGTCATGGCCAGACTTCGAGATCAAAAACTTTTTGACAATGTTCGTTTGTACCTTGCCTACCTACATGACAAATCTGAATCTGTTTGAAGGACTCCAGACTGAACCCGTAGCCCTGAAAACGATTTACACGCGTTTTCATGAAAACTATAACATTTCTCTGACAACAGTTAACAAAAACTTAAGAACTTCCGGCTCTCACATCAGCTCCAAACGTACGTGTACCTTAAAAGTGCGCGCACCAATTTTAAAAACCACTTTCGCCCCTAACTCGAACCCAGCCATACACGTCACTCCTAATGTCACATCTAACAAAATGCCTTGCCCCCTCCCAGTTGATCAAATTCTCCCTCTTACCTTCTACTATCAAATCGTTCGAGGTCAAACACTCATACTGCTTTTTCAATTCAATTCAATTCAATTCAATTCAATTCAATTCAATTCAATTCAATTCAATTCAATTCAATTCAATTCAATTCAATTCAATTCAATTCAATTCAATTCAATTCAATTCAATTTAATTTAATTAAATTTAATTCAATTCAATTCAATTCAATTCAATTCAATTCAATTCAATTTAATTCAATTCAATTCAATTCAATTCAATTCAATTCAATTCAATTCAATTCAATTCAATTCAATTCAATTTAATTTAATTTAATTTAATTTAATTTAATTTAATTTAATTTAATTTAATTTAATTTAATTTAATTTAATTTAATTTAATTTAATTTAATTTAATTTAATTTAATTTAATTTAATTTAATTTAATTTAATTTAATTTAATTTAATTTAATTTAATTTAATTTAATTTAATTTAATTTAATTTAATTTAATTTAATTTAATTTAATTTAATTAATTTAATTTAATTTAATTTAATTTAATTTAATTTAATTTAATTTAATTTAATTTAATTTAATTTAATTTAATTTAATTTAATTTAATTTAATTTAATTTAATTTAATTTAATTTAATTTAATTTAATTTAATTTAATTTAATTTAATTTAATTTAATTTAATTTAATTTAATTTAATTTAATTTAATTTAATTTAATTTAATTTAATTTAATTTAATTTAATTTAATTTAATTTAATTTAATTTAATTTAATTTAATTTAATTTAATTTAATTTAATTTAATTTAATTTAATTTAATTTAATTTAATTTAATTTAATTTAATTTAATTTAATTTAATTTAATTTAATTTAATTTAATTTAATTTAATTTAATTTAATTTAATTTAATTTAATTTAATTTAATTTAATTTAATTTAATTTAATTTAATTTAATTTAATTTAATTTAATTTAATTTAATTTAATTTAATTTAATTTAATTTAATTTAATTTAATTTAATTTAATTTAATTTAATTTAATTTAATTTAATTTAATTTAATTTAATTTAATTTAATTTAATTTAATTTAATTTAATTTAATTTAATTTAATTTAATTTAATTTAATTTAATTTAATTTAATTTAATTTAATTTAATTTAATTTAATTTAATTTAATTTAATTTAATTTAATTTAATTTAATTTAATTTAATTTAATTTAATTTAATTTAATTTAATTTAATTTAATTTAATTTAATTTAATTTAATTTAATTTAATTTAATTTAATTTAATTTAATTTAATTTAATTTAATTTAATTTAATTTAATTTAATTTAATTTAATTTAATTTAATTTAATTTAATTTAATTTAATTTAATTTAATTTAATTTAATTTAATTTAATTTAATTTAATTTAATTTAATTTAATTTAATTTAATTTAATTTAATTTAATTTAATTTAATTTAATTTAATTTAATTTAATTTAATTTAATTTAATTTAATTTAATTTAATTTAATTTAATTTAATTAATTTAATTTAATTTAATTTAATTTAATTTAATTTAATTTAATTTAATTTAATTTAATTTAATTTAATTTAATTTAATTTAATTTAATTTAATTTAATTTAATTTAATTTAATTTAATTTAATTTAATTTAATTTAATTTAATTTAATTTAATTTAATTTAATTTAATTTAATTTAATTTAATTTAATTTAATTTAATTTAATTTAATTTAATTTAATTTAATTTAATTTAATTTAATTTAATTTAATTTAATTTAATTTAATTTAATTTAATTTAATTTAATTTAATTTAATTTAATTTAATTTAATTTAATTTAATTTAATTTAATTTAATTTAATTTAATTTAATTTAATTTAATTTAATTTAATTTAATTTAATTTAATTTAATTTAATTTAATTTAATTTAATTTAATTTAATTTAATTTAATTTAATTTAATTTAATTTAATTTAATTTAATTTAATTTAATTTAATTTAATTTAATTTAATTTAAATTAATTTAATTTAATTTAATTTAATTTAATTTAATTTAATTTAATTTAATTTAATTTAATTTAATTTAATCTAATTTAATTTAATTTAATTTAATTTAATTTAATTTAATTTAATTTAATTTAATTTAATTTAATTTAATTTAATTTAATTTAATTTAATTTAATTTAATTTAATTTAATTTAATTTAATTTAATTTAATTTAATTTAATTTAATTTAATTTAATTTAATTTAATTTAATTTAATTTAATTTAATTTAATTTAATTTAATTTAATTTAATTTAATTTAATTTAATTTAATTTAATTTAATTTAATTTAATTTAATTTAATTTAATTTAATTTAATTTAATTTAATTTAATTTAATTTAATTTAATTTAATTTAATTTAATTTAATTTAATTTAATTTAATTTAATTTAATTTAATTTAATTTAATTTAATTTAATTTAATTTAATTTAATTTAATTTAATTTAATTTAATTTAATTTAATTTAATTTAATTTAATTTAATTTAATTTAATTTAATTTAATTTAATTTAATTTAATTTAATTTAATTTAATTTAATTTAATTTAATTTAATTTAATTTAATTTAATTTAATTTAATTTAATTTAATTTAATTTAATTTAATTTAATTTAATTTAATTTAATTTAATTTAATTTAATTTAATTTAATTTAATTTAATTTAATTTAATTTAATTTAATTTAATTTAATTTAATTTAATTTAATTTAATTTAATTTAATTTAATTTAATTTAATTTAATTTAATTTAATTTAATTTAATTTAATTTAATTTAATTTAATTTAATTTAATTTAATTTAATTTAATTTAATTTAATTTAATTTAATTTAATTTAATTTAATTTAATTTAATTTAATTTAATTTAATTTAATTTAATTTAATTTAATTTAATTTAATTTAATTTAATTTAATTTAATTTAATTTAATTTAATTTAATTTAATTTAATTTAATTTAATTTAATTTAATTTAATTTAATTTAATTTAATTTAATTTAATTTAATTTAATTTAATTTAATTTAATTTAATTTAATTTAATTTAATTTAATTTAATTTAATTTAATTTAATTTAATTTAATTTAATTTAATTTAATTTAATTTAATTTAATTTAATTTAATTTAATTTAATTTAATTTAATTTAATTTAATTTAATTTAATTTAATTTAATTTAATTTAATTTAATTTAATTTAATTTAATTTAATTTAATTTAATTTAATTTAATTTAATTTAATTTAATTTAATTTAATTTAATTTAATTTAATTTAATTTAATTTAATTTAATTTAATTTAATTTAATTTAATTTAATTTAATTTAATTTAATTTAATTTAATTTAATTTAATTTAATTTAATTTAATTTAATTTAATTTAATTTAATTTAATTTAATTTAATTTAATTTAATTTAATTTAATTTAATTTAATTTAATTTAATTTAATTTAATTTAATTTAATTTAATTTAATTTAATTTAATTTAATTTAATTTAATTTAATTTAATTTAATTTAATTTAATTTAATTTAATTTAATTTAATTTAATTTAATTTAATTTAATTTAATTTAATTTAATTTAATTTAATTTAATTTAATTTAATTTAATTTAATTTAATTTAATTTAATTTAATTTAATTTAATTTAATTTAATTTAATTTAATTTAATTTAATTTAATTTAATTTAATTCAATTCAATTCAATTCAATTCAATTCAATTCAATTCAATTCAATTCAATTCAATTCAATTCAATTCAATTCAATTCAATTCAATTCAATTCAATTCAATTCAATTCAATTCAATTCAATTCAATTCAATTCAATTCAATTCAATTCAATTCAATTCAATTCAATTCAATTCAATTCAATTCAATTCAATTCAATTCAATTCAATTCAATTCAATTCAATTCAATTCAATTCAATTCAATTCAATTAAATTAAATTAAATTAAATTAAATTCAATTAAATTCAATTAAATTAAATTAAATTAAATTAAATTCAATTAAATTCAATTAAATTCAATTAAATTAAATTAAATTAAATTAAATTAAATTAAATTAAATTAAATTAAATTAAATTCAATTAAATTCAATTAAATTAAATTAAATTAAATTAAATTAAATTAAATTAAATTAAATTAAATTAAATTAAATTAAATTAAATTAAATTAAATTAAATTAAATTAAATTAAATTAAATTAAATTAAATTAAATTAAATTAAATTAAATTAAATTAAATTAAATTAAATTAAATTAAATTAAATTAAATTAAATTAAATTAAATTAAATTAAATTAAATTAAATTAAATTAAATTAAATTAAATTAAATTAAATTAAATTAAATTAAATTAAATTAAATTAAATTAAATTAAATTAAATTAAATTAAATTAAATTAAATTAAATTAAATTAAATTAAATTAAATTAAATTAAATTAAATTAAATTAAATTAAATTAAATTAAATTAAATTAAATTAAATTAAATTAAATTAAATTAAATTAAATTAAATTAAATTAAATTAAATTAAATTAAATTAAATTAAATTAAATTAAATTAAATTAAATTAAATTAAATTAAATTAAATTAAATTAAATTAAATTAAATTAAATTAAATTAAATTAAATTAAATTAAATTAAATTAAATTAAATTAAATTAAATTAAATTAAATTAAATTAAATTAAATTAAATTAAATTAAATTAAATTAAATTAAATTAAATTAAATTAAATTAAATTAAATTAAATTAAATTAAATTAAATTAAATTAAATTAAATTAAATTAAATTAAATTAAATTAAATTAAATTAAATTAAATTAAATTAAATTAAATTAAATTAAATTAAATTAAATTAAATTAAATTAAATTAAATTAAATTAAATTAAATTAAATTAAATTAAATTAAATTAAATTAAATTAAATTAAATTAAATTAAATTAAATTAAATTAAATTAAATTAAATTAAATTAAATTAAATTAAATTAAATTAAATTAAATTAAATTAAATTAAATTAAATTAAATTAAATTAAATTAAATTAAATTAAATTAAATTAAATTAAATTAAATTAAATTAAATTAAATTAAATTAAATTAAATTAAATTAAATTAAATTAAATTAAATTAAATTAAATTAAATTAAATTAAATTAAATTAAATTAAATTAAATTAAATTAATTAAATTAAATTAAATTAAATTAAATTAAATTAAATTAAATTAAATTAAATTAAATTAAATTAAATTAAATTAAATTAAATTAAATTAAATTAAATTAAATTAAATTAAATTAAATTAAATTAAATTAAATTAAATTAAATTAAATTAAATTAAATTAAATTAAATTAAATTAAATTAAATTAAATTAAATTAAATTAAATTAAATTAAATTAAATTAAATTAAATTAAATTAAATTAAATTAAATTAAATTAAATTAAATTAAATTAAATTAAATTAAATTAAATTAAATTAAATTAAATTAAATTAAATTAAATTAAATTAAATTAAATTAAATTAATTAAATTAAATTAAATTAAATTAAATTAAATTAAATTAAATTAAATTAAATTAAATTAAATTAAATTAAATTAAATTAAATTAAATTAAATTAAATTAAATTAAATTAAATTAAATTAAATTAAATTAAATTAAATTAAATTAAATTAAATTAAATTAAATTAAATTAAATTAAATTAAATTAAATTAAATTAAATTAAATTAAATTAAATTAAATTAAATTAAATTAAATTAAATTAAATTAAATTAAATTAAATTAAATTAAATTAAATTAAATTAAATTAAATTAAATTAAATTAAATTAAATTAAATTAAATTAAATTAAATTAAATTAAATTAAATTAAATTAAATTAAATTAAATTAAATTAAATTAAATTAAATTAAATTAAATTAAATTAAATTAAATTAAATTAAATTAAATTAAATTAAATTAAATTAAATTAAATTAAATTAAATTAATTAAATTAAATTAAATTAAATTAAATTAAATTAAATTAAATTAAATTAAATTAAATTAAATTAAATTAAATTAAATTAAATTAAATTAAATTAAATTAAATTAAATTAAATTAAATTAAATTAAATTAAATTAAATTAAATTAAATTAAATTAAATTAAATTAAATTAAATTAAATTAAATTAAATTAAATTAAATTAAATTAAATTAAATTAAATTAAATTAAATTAAATTAAATTAAATTAAATTAAATTAAATTAAATTAAATTAAATTAAATTAAATTAAATTAAATTAAATTAAATTAAATTAAATTAAATTAAATTAAATTAAATTAAATTAAATTAAATTAAATTAAATTAAATTAAATTAAATTAAATTAAATTAAATTAAATTAAATTAAATTAAATTAAATTAAATTAAATTAAATTAAATTAAATTAAATTAAATTAAATTAAATTAAATTAAATTAAATTAAATTAAATTAAATTAAATTAAATTAAATTAAATTAAATTAAATTAAATTAAATTAAATTAAATTAAATTAAATTAAATTAAATTAAATTAAATTAAATTAAATTAAATTAAATTAAATTAAATTAAATTAAAATTAAATTAAATTAAATTAAATTAAATTAAATTAAATTAAATTAAATTAAATTAAATTAAATTAAATTAAATTAAATTAAATTAAATTAAATTAAATTAAATTAAATTAAATTAAATTAAATTAAATTAAATTAAATTAAATTAAATTAAATTAAATTAAATTAAATTAAATTAAATTAAATTAAATTAAATTAAATTAAATTAAATTAAATTAAATTAAATTAAATTAAATTAAATTAAATTAAATTAAATTAAATTAAATTAAATTAAATTAAATTAAATTAAATTAAAATTAAATTAATTAAATTAAATTAAATTAAATTAAATTAAATTAAATTAAATTAAATTAAATTAAATTAAATTAAATTAAATTAAATTAAATTAAATTAAATTAAATTAAATTAATTAAATTAAATTAAATTAAATTAAATTAAATTAAATTAAATTAAATTAAATTAAATTAAATTAAATTAAATTAAATTAAATTAAATTAAATTAAATTAAATTAAATTAAATTAAATTAAATTAAATTAAATTAAATTAAATTAAATTAAATTAAATTAAATTAAATTAAATTAAATTAAATTAAATTAAATTAAATTAAATTAAATTAAATTAAATTAAATTAAATTAAATTAAATTAAATTAAATTAAATTAAATTAAATTAAATTAAATTAAATTAAATTAAATTAAATTAAATTAAATTAAATTAAATTAAATTAAATTAAATTAAATTAAATTAAATTAAATTAAATTAAATTAAATTAAATTAAATTAAATTAAATTAAATTAAATTAAATTAAATTAAATTAAATTAAATTAAATTAAATTAAATTAAATTAAATTAAATTAAATTAAATTAAATTAAATTAAATTAAATTAAATTAAATTAATTAAATTAAATTAAATTAAATTAAATTAAATTAAATTAAATTAAATTAAATTAAATTAAATTAAATTAAATTAAATTAAATTAAATTAAATTAAATTAAATTAAATTAAATTAAATTAAATTAAATTAATTAAATTAAATTAAATTAAATTAAATTAAATTAAATTAAATTAAATTAAATTAAATTAAATTAAATTAAATTAAATTAAATTAAATTAAATTAAATTAAATTAAATTAAAATTAAATTAAATTAAATTAAATTAAATTAAATTAAATTAAATTAAATTAAATTAAATTAAATTAAATTAAATTAAATTAAATTAATTAAAATTAAATTAAATTAAATTAAATTAAATTAAATTAAATTAAATTAAATTAAATTAAATTAAATTAAATTAAATTAAATTAAATTAAATTAAATTAAATTAAATTAAATTAAATTAAATTAAATTAATTAAATTAAATTAAATTAATTAAATTAAATTAAATTAAATTAAATTAAATTAAATTAAATTAAATTAAATTAAATTAAATTAAATTAAATTAAATTAAATTGAATTGAATTGAATTGAATTGAATTGAATTGAATTGAATTGAATTGAATTGAATTGAATTGAATTGAATTGAATTGAATTGAATTGAATTGAATTGAATTGAATTGAATTGAATTGAATTGAATTGAATTGAATTGAATTGAATTGAATTGAATTGAATTGAATTGAATTGAATTGAATTGAATTGAATTGAATTGAATTGAATTGAATTGAATTGAATTGAATTGAATTGAATTGAATTGAATTGAATTAAATTAAATTAAATTAAATTAAATTAAATTAAATTAAATTAAATTAAATTAAATTAAATTAAATTAAATTAAATTAAATTAAATTAAATTAAATTAAATTAAATTAAATTAAATTAAATTAAATTAAATTAAATTAAATTAAATTAAATTAAATTAAATTAAATTAAATTAAATTAAATTAAATTAAATTAAATTAAATTAAATTAAATTAAATTAAATTAAATTAAATTAAATTAAATTAAATTAAATTAAATTAAATTAAATTAAATTAAATTAAATTAAATTAAATTAAATTAAATTAAATTAAATTAAAATAAAATAAATTAAATTAAATTAAATTAAATTAAATTAAATTAAATTAAATTAAATTAAATTAAATTAAATTAAATTAAATTAAATTAAATTAAATTAAATTAAATTAAATTAAATTAAATATTAAATTAAATTAAATTAAATTAAATTAAATTAAATTAAATTAAATTAAATTAAATTAAATTAAATTAAATTAAATTAAATTAAATTAAATTAAATTAAATTGAATTGAATTGAATTGAATTGAATTGAATTGAATTGAATTGAATTGAATTGAATTGAATTGAATTGAATTGAATTGAATTGAATTGAATTGAATTGAATTGAATCATAAATTAAATTAAATTAAATTAAATTAAATTAAATTAAATTAAATTAAATTAAATTAAATTAAATTAAATTAAATTAAATTAAATTAAATTAAATTAAATTAAATTAAATTAAATTAAATTAAATTAAATTAAATTAAATTAAATTAAATTAAATTAAATTAAATTAAATTAAATTAAATTAAATTAAATTAAATTAAATAAATTAAATTAAATTAAATTAAATTAAATTAAATTAAATTAAATTAAATTAAATTAAATTAAATTAAATTAAATTAAATTAAATTAAATTAAATTAAATTAAATTAAATTAAATTAAATTAAATTAAATTAAATTAAATTAAATTAAATTAAATTAAATTAAATTAAATTAAATTAAATTAAATTAAATTAAATTAAATTAAATTAAATTAAATTAAATTAAATTAAATTAAATTAAATTAAATTAAATTAAATTAAATTAAATTAAATTAAATTAAATTAAATTAAATTAAATTAAATTAAATTAAATTAAATTAAATTAAATTAAATTAAATTAAATTAAATTAAATTAAATTAAATTAAATTAAATTAAATTAAATTAAATTAAATTAAATTAAATTAAATTAAATTAAATTAAATTAAATTAAATTAAATTAAATTAAATTAAATTAAATTAAATTAAATTAAATTAAATTAAATTAAATTAAATTAAATTAAATTAAATTAAATTAAATTAAATTAAATTAAATTAAATTAAATTAAATTAAATTAAATTAAATTAAAT
>OU343160.1:167817237-167822237 GCA_910595825.1 Philhelius pedissequus
AAATGAAATGAAAATGAAAAATGAAAATGAAAATGAAAATGAAAATGAAAATGAAAATGAAAATGAAAATGAAAATGAAAATGAAAATGAAAAGGAAAAGAAAATGAAAATGAAAATGAAAATGAAAATGAAAATGAAATGAAAATGAAAATGAAAATGAAAATGAAAATGAAATGAAAATGAAAATGAAAATGAAAATGAAAATGAAAATGAAAATGAAAATGAAAATGAAAATGAAAATGAAAATGAAAATGAAAATGAAAATGAAAATGAAAATGAAAATGAAAATGAAAATGAAAATGAAAATGAAAATGAAAATGAAAATGAAAATGAAAATGAAAATGAAAATGAAAATGAAAATGAAAATGAAAATGAAATGAAAATGAAAATGAAAATGAAAATGAAAATGAAAATGAAAATGAAAATGAAAATGAAAATGAAAATGAAAATGAAAATGAAAATGAAAATTGAAAATGAAAATGAAAATGAAAATGAAAATGAAAATGAAAATGAAAATGAAAATGAAAATGAAAATGAAAATGAAAATGAAAATGAAAATGAAAATGAAAATGAAAATGAAAATGAAAATGAAAATGAAAATGAAAATGAAATGAAAATAAAATAAAATGAAAATGAAAATGAAAATGAAATGAAATGAAAATGAAAATGAAAATGAAAATGAAAATGAAAATGAAAATGAAAATGAAAATGAAAATGAAAATGAAAATGAAAATGAAAATGAAAATGAAAATGAAAATGAAAATGAAAATGAAAATGAAAATGAAAATGAAAATGAAAATGAAAATGAAAATTGAAAATGAAAATGAAAATGAAAATGAAAATGAAAATGAAAATGAAAATGAAAATGAAAATGAAAATGAAAATGAAAATGAAAATGAAAATGAAAATGAAAATGAAAATGAAAATGAAAATGAAAATGAAAATGAAAATGAAAATGAAAATGAAAATGAAAATGAAAATGAAAATGAAAATGAAAATGAAAATGAAAATGAAAATGAAAATGAAAATGAAAATGAAAATGAAAATGAAAATGAAAATGAAAATGAAAATGAAAATGAAAATTGAAAATGAAAATGAAAATGAAAATGAAATGAAAATGAAAATGAAAATGAAAATGAAAATGAAAATGAAAATGAAAATGAAAATGAAAATGAAAATGAAAATGAAAATGAAAATGAAAATGAAAATGAAAATGAAAATGAAAATGAAAATGAAAATGAAAATGAAAATGAAAATGAAAATGAAAATGAAAATGAAAATGAAAATGAAAATGAAAATGAAAATGAAAATGAAAATGAAAATGAAAATGAAAATGAAAATGAAAATGAAAATGAAAATGAAAATGAAAATGAAAATGAAAATGAAAATGAAAATGAAAATGAAAATGAAAATGAAAATGAAAATGAAAATGAAAATGAAATGAAAATGAAAATGAAAATGAAAATGAAAATGAAAATGAAAATGAAAATGAAAATGAAAATGAAATGAAAATGAAAATGAAAATGAAAATGAAAATGAAAATGAAAATGAAAATGAAAATGAAAATGAAAATGAAAATGAAAATGAAAATGAAAATGAAAATGAAAATGAAAATGAAATGAAAATGAAAATGAAAATGAAAATGAAAATGAAAATGAAAATGAAAAAATGAAAATGAAAATGAAAATGAAAATGAAAATGAAAATGAAAATGAAAATGAAAATGAAAATGAAAATGAAAATGAAAATGAAAATGAAAATGAAAATGAAAATGAAAATGAAAATGAAAATGAAAATGAAAATGAAAATGAAAATGAAAATGAAAATGAAAATGAAATGAAAATGAAAATGAAAATGAAAATGAAAATGAAAATGAAAATGAAAATGAAAATGAAAATGAAATGAAAATGAAAATGAAAATGAAAATGAAAATGAAAATGAAAATGAAATGAAAATGAAAATGAAAATGAAAATGAAAATGAAAATGAAAATGAAAATGAAAATGAAAATGAAATGAAAATGAAAATGAAAATGAAAATGAAAATGAAAATGAATGAAATGAAAATGAAAATGAAAATGAAAATGAAAATGAAAATGAAAATGAAAATGAAAATGAAAATGAAAATGAAAATGAAAATGAAAATGAAAATGAAAATGAAATGAAAATGAAAATGAAAATGAAAATGAAAATGAAAATGAAAATGAAAATGAAAATAAAAATAAAAATGAAAATGAAAATAAAAATGAAAATGAAATGAAAATGAAAATGAAAATGAAAATGAAAATGAAAATGAAATGAAAATGAAAATGAAAATGAAAATGAAAATGAAAATGAAAATGAAAATGAAAGAAATGAAAATGAAAATGAAATGAAAATGAAAATGAAAATGAAATGAAAATGAAAATGAAAATGAAAATGAAATGAAAATGAAAATGAAAATGAAAATGAAAATGAAAATGAAAATGAAAATGAAATGAAAATGAAAATGAAAATGAAAATGAAAATGAAAATGAAAATGAAATGAAAATGAAAATGAAAATGAAAATGAAAATGAAAATGAAAATGAAAATGAAATGAAAATGAAAATGAAAATGAAAATGAAAATGAAAATGAAAATGAAATGAAAATGAAAATGAAAATGAAAATGAAAATGAAAATGAAAATGAAAATGAAAATGAAAATGAAAATGAAAATGAAAATGAAAATGAAAATGAAAATGAAAATGAAAATGAAAATGAAAATGAAAATGAAAATGAAAATGAAAATGAAAATGAAAATGAAAATGAAAATGAAAATGAAAATGAAAATGAAAATGAAAATGAAAATGAAAATGAAAATGAAAATGAAAATGAAAATGAAAATGAAAATGAAAATGAAAATGAAAATGAAAATGAAAATGAAAATGAAAATGAAAATGAAAATGAAAATGAAAATGAAAATGAAAATGAAAATGAAAATGAAAATGAAAATGAAAATGAAAATGAAAATGAAAATGAAAATGAAAATGAAAATGAAAATGAAAATGAAAATGAAAATGAAAATGAAAATGAAAATGAAAATGAAAATGAAAATGAAAAAGAAATGAAAATGAAAATGAAAATGAAAATGAAAATGAAATGAAAATGAAAATGAAAATGAAAATGAAAATGAAAATGAAAATGAAAATGAAAATGAAAATGAAAATGAAAATGAAAATGAAAATGAAAATGAAAATGAAAATGAAAATGAAAATGAAAATGAAAATGAAAATGAAAATGAAAATGAAAATGAAAATGAAATGAAAATGAAAATGAAAATGAAAATGAAAATGAAAATGAAAATGAAAATGAAATGAAAATGAAAATGAAAATGAAAATGAAAATGAAAATGAAAATGAAAATGAAAATGAAAATGAAAATGAAAATGAAAATGAAAATGAAAATGAAAATGAAAATGAAAATGAAAATGAAAATGAAAATGAAAATGAAAATGAAAATGAAAATGAAAATGAAAATGAAAATGAAAATAAAAATAAAAATAAAAATGAAAATGAAAATGAAAATGAATATGAATATGAATATGAAAATGAAAATGAAAATGAAAATGAAAATGAAAATGAAAATGAAAATGAAAATGAAAATGAAAATGAAAATGAAAATGAAAAATGAAAATGAAAATGAAAATGAAAATGAAAATGAAATGAAAATGAAAATAAAATGAAAATGAAAATGAAAATGAAAATGAAAATGAAAATGAAAATGAAAATGAAAATGAAAATGAAAATGAAATGAAAATGAAAATGAAAATGAAAATGAAAATGAAAATGAAAATGAAAATGAAAATGAAAATGAAAATGAAAATGAAAAATGAAAATGAAAATGAAAATGAAAATGAAAATGAAAATGAAAATGAAATGAAAATGAAAATGAAAAAAAAATGAAATGAAATGAAAATGAAAATGAAAATGAAAATGAAAATGAAATGAAAATGAAAATGAAAATGAAAATGAAATGAAAATGAAAATGAAAATGAAAATGAAAATGAAAATGAAAATGAAAATGAAAATGAAAATGAAAATGAAAATGAAAATGAAAATGAAAATGAAAATGAAAATGAAAATGAAATGAAAATGAAAATGAAAATGAAAATGAAAATGAAAATGAAAATGAAAATGAAAATGAAAATGAAAATGAAAATGAAAATGAAAATGAAAATGAAAATGAAAATGAAAATGAAAATGAAAATGAAATGAAAATGAAAATGAAAATGAAAATGAAAATGAAAATGAAAATGAAAATGAAAATGAAATGAAATGAAAATGAAAATGAAAATGAAAATGAAAATGAAAATGAAATGAAAATGAAAATGAAAATGAAAATGAAATGAAAATGAAAATGAAAATGAAAATGAAAATGAAAATGAAAATGAAAATGAAAAATGAAAATGAAAATGAAAATGAAAATGAAAATGAAAATGAAAATGAAATGAAAATGAAAATGAAAATGAAAATGAAAATGAAAATGAAAATGAAAATGAAAATAAAATGAAAATGAAAATGAAAATGAAAATGAAAATGAAAATGAAAATGAAAATGAAAATGAAAATGAAAATGAAAATGAAAATGAAAATGAAAATGAAAATGAAAATGAAAATGAAAATGAAAATGAAAATGAAAATGAAAATGAAAAATGAAAATGAAAATGAAAATGAAATGAAAATGAAAATGAAATGAAAATGAAAATGAAAATGAAATGAAATGAAAATGAAAATGAAAATGAAAATGAAAATGAAAATGAAAATGAAAATGAAAATGAAAATGAAAATGAAAATGAAAATGAAAATGAAAATGAAAATGAAATGAAAATGAAAAATGAAAATGAAAATGAAAATGAAAATGAAAATGAAAATGAAAATGAAATGAAAATGAAAATGAAAATGAAAATGAAAATGAAAATGAAAATGAAAATGAAAATGAAATGAAAATGAAAATGAAAATGAAAATGAAAATGAAAATGAAAATG